>SJYC01007837.1:0-56274 GCA_006408675.1 Madoqua kirkii | reverse complement strand
AAAAATTTACGCCCGGGACTTACGCAGGCAAAACCTGCCTAAGACTGACAGAGCGGAGGAGAGAGGTACCCTGCTGCCACAAGCCCCACCACTGAGTAACCAACAATAGATGTCAACCCTCAAGGAGGGGCAAAGGCATGGATGTGGGTTGGGCATTAGAGACCTGTCAAGACTTCACTTTCACTTTTCACTTTCCTGCACTAGAGAAGGAAATGGCAACCCACTCCAGTGTTCTTGCCTGGAGAATCCCAGGGATGGGGGAGCCTGGCGAGCTGCCATCTATGGGGTCACACAGAGTCGTACACGTACTGAAGCGACTTAGCAGCAGCAGCAAGAGTTAAAGATGGAATGGGGACATAAAGAAAATCTTTATTTCTGCAATTCCCCACTAAACCAAGACAGTAGCAAGCCACCAATCCAGTACATCTTACAAAATAACTCAGACCTAGCTCAATTACTGACTATTGACTCAACTACCCATGCTAATATTCCAACAGAAGTGTCTCCATTTCTAGGTACTATTTATCTAAATTTCTGCAGTTGCTTTACACACTGCCATCCAAAGTGTAATCGAAAATTATATAACACACAAAAGCAAGGAAAAGAGATTCTTCATCAAAAGATAAAACACTCAACGTGACCAGAACCAGCAGTGATGCAGATGTTGGGATTAACAGCTAGGGACATAAAATAACTATTACTGGTTATTTTTTTAACCTAGAGGAAAAGGTGAACATAATGGATGAACAGATGGGTGATTTCCAGAGGGGGAAAAAACGGAAACTATAAAAATGAGTCTAATAAATATGCTAAAAATAAAAGCAGAGTAGTAAAGAGGAAGAATTCCTTCAACAGGCTTATTGGCAGATGACACAGCAAGAAAAGGATTTTTGAACTTGAATGTAAGTGAATAAAAAATTACCCAAACTAATAGTGAAGAAAAGGGTGGGAAAAAAAAAACCAAAACAGAGCATTCAAGAGCTATGGAATGATACCAAAAAGTGTAACATATATTTGGAATCCCAAAAGCAGGTAAGATAGGAAAAATAGTAGAAAAAAAAATTAAAGAGATAATAGCCAAGAATTTTCCAAAATTGATGGAAAACATCAACCACAATTCCAAGAACCTCAGAAATCCTCAAGTGGGGGGTAAGGACACAGGCACCGCACAGTAAAACTGCTAAAAACAAAAGAGAAAGAAAACTCTTGAAAGCAAGCAGAGAGAAACAGAAACAAATGCAGGAAAACAAAGCCGAGAAAAACGGACTTCTCAACAGAATGAATACAAGGCCAAAAAACAGGAGCAGCATCACTAAAGTACTGAAAGTAAAGTCCTGAAAGTACTAAAAAAATTATATAAGGAATCCATGCACATTTATTTCTAAAAATGAAGGTGGGATAAAGAACTCTTCATCCAAACCAAGACAAAGAAACCACTGCCAGAATATCTGTACTAAAAGACATTAGGAAAAGTTCTTTAGGTAAGAGTCCAGTATCAGAAGGAAATCTGGATACACATATAAAGAAATAAGAGCTCCATAAATGCTAAAAACATGGAAACTATGATCAACTTTTTCTTTTTACTTTTTTAAAAGATACTGGCTCTGAAAAATATATTTAGTTTGCAAGTGCAAACTAGAAAAGAATAAAAGACTAAATTTTTCTCTTAAAAGAAGCAAATTAAAAATATTTTTCCTGGCTTTAAAAAAAAGATAACTACTGTCTTAAAAAATAATCTCTAGGGTGTAAACATATACAGCAGTAACATGTAAGTCAACAATAAGACAGAGGATGGGCAGGAGAAAACTGAAGTATACCATACTGAGGTTCTTAAACTATATAAAAAGTGGCATATTATTTGAAAACAAACTGCGATAAGATATACAGTACACATGGTAAAGCTAACAAAAAAATATTTTTAAAGGAGAAAGATTTTTAAACCAATAATGGAGATAAAATAGAATTGCAAACATTTATAAAGTAAAGATAGGAAGGAAAAGAGGGAAACAGGAACAGAGAATTAATGGGGCAAATAGAAAGTAATTTGCAAAATGTGAGATTTAAAATCAAGTATACTGATAATTTTATTAAATGGAAATGCCCTAAACACTTCAAGTAAAATGCAGGAATCCTGAGATTGGCTATGAAAAAAATTCACTATAAATGTAAATTCAGAGATACAGTAAGAGTGTATGTATATATATATATATAAAGTAAATATATATATAGATACACCACACAAAATTTGAGATCTTTATAATAAAATAATACAAAATGGGCTTCAAAACAAGAAATATTTTCTAGCACCAAAGAGTCAATTAGTCAATAAGATATAACAATATGTACTCAAGTAACAGAATTCCAAATGTGACCAAAATGAAATAAGAAACAGAAAAAATCCACAATCATATATAGAGGTTTCATACTCATCTAATTAACGTTAAAAAGCAAACCAAAACAATTGTTAAAGATGTAAAAGACCATAACAACACCATGAATCAACTTGACATTTACAAAAAAACTCCAACCAATGATAGCAGAGTCCACATTCTTTTCCGAAAGTCCATGGAACATCCACCAAGGTAAGACTTTTCTGAGCAAATGTTTATAACTGCTTTATGTATAATAGTGTAGAACCTTAAATAATCCAAATGTCCATCAAATGGTGGGCTTGTCAGCATATCCTGGCACATCCACACAATGAATACTCTTTGGCAACATAAAGGGATGAACATACATGCAACAACATGGGTCAATCTCAAAAGCATCACGCTCAGTGAAAAAAGTCAGGCACCAAAGGCTACATACTATATGCATGTAGCATACATAACGTTTTTATATTTTTATAACATTCTGGGGAAAGGCAAAATTACAGAAACAAAAACTGAATCAGTGCATGGTCAGCACTGAGGGATAGGGAAAGACATATAGGGACAGGATAAGGGGGCACAAGGGAATCTTCAGGGTGATGGAAATGTTCTATCTTGATCATGATACTGATTACACAACTGCACACATTTGTCAGAAATCATCTGTTTCCTTACAAATGGAATTCTTTGTATATAAACTCTATCTCATTAACCTTTAAAATAAAAAATGAGCAAATAGTGTTATCCGAGCTAGACAATGGTATAAAATATGTAAAAAATAGAGTGATGATAATAATAAACTCTTAATGTGTTTATCAAGATCAGCAGAGGCCTTGACTTACTTTTCTGGAAAAAACTTTTTGAGAAATTATCTCATCCTACTTCCTCACATACAACTTCACTGAAGCTTCATCACAAATAGGCCTGCACATCAAAGAATAAATGTCTCCAGTGCATACTTAGATCTCCTCTGTACCACAATGATCAAAGAGATAAGAAACCTTACAGATTTCAATAACATGAAGGCACATGAATTCATTTTCATGCCTGTAATGGACCACCCAGAATCTGATTCTAAGTTGTCCTCCTTAAGAACATGAAGCACTCAGTGAGTTCTGGGAACCAGAAGACCATGTGGGGAGGCTTTATTGAGAACAGATTAACTGTCCTTCATCGTTTAAAATATTATGGGCTGTCCAGGTCAGAAGGAACCTAATTGGCAGGAAAGAACACACAGGCTGGGCCCTGGACTCCTGGGTCTGCTCCAGGGTATCAAAGTAAGAATCCCTCAGTCTTCAGTGAGGAAGATACTGAGAGCTATTTCTCGAGCAAGGGCAGGGTGCAAAGAGAGCCTTCCTGCAGAGAAGGAAAATGCTAGCTAAAACTCCCAGAGTCTTGCTGCTTCCTGCCAGAGGAAGTCAATACTGAACACTCTTTCCATCAAGGTTGTGCGTGCGAAGTCGCTTCAATAGTGTCCAACTCTTTGTGACCCTATGGACTGCAACCTGCCAGGCTCTTCTGTCAGTGGGATTCTCTAGGCAAGAATATTGAAGCGGGCTGCCATGCCCTCCTCCAGGGGATCTTCCCAACCCAGGGATCAAACCCATGTCTCTTATGTCTCCTGCACCGGCAGGCAGGTTTTTTATCACTAGCTCCACCTGGGAAGCCCCACTAAAAGTTAATCTGCAAAAACCTTAATACTGTCCTGATCTGAAGAAGAGTCTTTAGAAACGTTCACAATGTTGCAACCAAACCCAAAATAACCTTCTTAATGTGTCAAGGGCTTCCAACAGGCCACCTCTAGAAAACCATTTGCCATCTAAGTGATTTTTTTCCCCCTTTAAAATGTAGTCTTTCACCATGGTGTTTATACTTGCCACAAAGATACAGCGTGATTAATGCAGAAAAAATAAATATGAAAAGTCTTAAAATCAAATTAAGGAGGGCACTTGATAAAATGAGGCCTCTTCTCGTGAGTAATTTGAAAGAATAACTGTTTTTCATTACAACCTCAGCTCCCAGCAGGTCCTACAAAAACCAAGCCAGCTGCAGTCCAAGAAAAGGTCCAAAGGAGGACCTACTCTAGGTGTGGGTAAATCACAACTGTGATTGCAGACCAGGTTTCTATCTCTTTTATCCCCTTTAATAAATTGGGCTTGACCTGAAACTCCAAGAAAATTAATTTACAACAGTCCATTTTTTTTTTCACGTAACAGTTCACCTTTCTTTTTCTTTTAAATTTAAACCATTATGACAAATAGAGATTTATTATATACCATAAACACATGTGGCTTGAGCCCTGGTATTTTGTCTGGAAGGAAGCTCAGATGGGGCAGTAAGCTGCCGGTGCAATCAAGAAACCCCATGTGACATTCCTGATAAAGATGAAACACACACACATTCCACAGCACTTACTGTGGCCGATGCAGTTCTGACCATGGTGTGGGCACCACAGGCCCAGTGCAGCCTGTAAACTGAAAGGTGACTAGGCCAGGGAGCAGTACTGTCAGTTACAGCCACATCACCCAATCAGTGCTGACATCTTCGAAGGGGCTTTTAATTAGAGATGAGCAGAAAGAGGCAGCTTCTCACACACTTCTCAGACATGAGCCTGGTCTCATCCTCCTCATGTGCTCCTAACATAATCCTGCAAGTGGTTCATGTGTTTTGGTCCAGAGGCACTCAGTCATGCTGAACAGAATCATCCTAAAACCTCATTACGGATAAGTCAACTGAATCTTGATGAAAGTGGGTTGCTGCCGCCGCAAAGTTGCTTCAGTCGTGTCCAACTCTGCGAACCCAGTCTGGCAGCCCACCAGGCTCCCCTGTCCCTGGGATTCTCCAGGCAAGAGCGCTGGAGTGGGTTGCCATTGCCTTCTCCAATGCATGAAAGTGAAAAAAGAAAGTGAAGTCGCTCAGTCGTGTCCGACTCTTAGCAACCCCATGTATTGCAGCCTACCAGGGTCCTCTGTCCATGGGATTTTCCAAGCAAGAGTACTGGAGTGGGTTGCCACTGCCATCAGGCCAAGACTAGGATGAGACTCCCAGTCCTTCTCCTTTCTCTTACCCAAGCTAAAATGATCTGTTCCTCTTTAATTAATACCTCTTACAGATCCTCACTGGCAATGATACTTGGTGCTTTACTGGCTAAGCAGGGTTCCCTGGGAGGTAATAGCTGGTGGTTACAGACATAAACCTTGCAGTCAATCCTTGCTCCACCACTCCCCAAACTCTCTAAACTTGTTTTTCCATCTGTAAAATGAGAACAGTAGTAAGGATCCTATATGATTCTTGGTGCGATTCAGTGAAATAATATATAGAAGTTACATGGATGGTGGTGATACATTTGTCAAAAATTTAGAGATTCTCTATCATAATCTAATCAGTCACATATAGCACAACAGTTAAAAGCTATCAGCAAATGTCATTATTAAACTTCCTGTATATGTAGGATTTCTCTCCAGAACTAGAATAAAGCTTCCTTAACAGAAGAACCTTCACCTTTGATCTTCTTTTGCTTTGTTCATAGATTCCAGGCACATTTACAGCTCACCTTTCTTTTAAATTTTACACACTTAAATTTTACAACTTTTACACACTCGCTGATCACATCAATTCTACCATTATTCCTTGTAAAACAGACTTGTAAATGTACAGATGAAAAAGGAAAAGTAAAATCATTCTTGATCCCAACACTAGAAATAACTAGTTAATATTGATGTATTATTAGTTTTCCTTTCCTTTTTCAATGCTTATACATGTCTTAAAGTACAACTGATATCCACAGTTGTCATAACTCACCTTTTTAACTTAAGAGGAATTGATGGATACTTTAACCCTACCATCAACATCATTCAGAACTGGAACCACGGAAGGCAGCACAGCACATCACCCTGTGGTTCTATCATCCCCAGTTCTCATCCATTATCTTGGAAGTAGAGGACACCTGGGATACTGGAGCTCAGTAAGACCAATGAACAAGATGTTTGGAATCCCTGTGGACTCCCTGGACATTGTGCCTAATACTGGACAATACTCAACAAATGTCCTCTCTTTCCTCGAGTGTCTGGGGTCTTCAGAGAAACTTCAAAGATTCCAACTACTACCATGAAATAAGGCTTCTCAGCACTGAAACAGTTAAATCCCAAGACCATCTACGTAAGTCTTCTCATTTTCTTCAGCGCCTCGCCCAAGATTTTGGATCATGCCAGTCTCCATAAATTTTAAGATCACTGTAAATGATAATCCAATTTCTTTATCGCTGTGTCCTTCCAGAATGGAGAACTCACAGACTGGAAATTTTGTCTCTAAAGGAGTCTCTATTTCAATCATGATGGACTTGCTTCTCAACCAGTCTTAAGTTCTAGACCATAAAGGGAAACTTAATATTGGAAATAATTAGGACCTTGGGTCAGGAGACCTGAGTACTACTCCCAACTTTGAAATTTGCTAGCAGCCATCATTTTGAGTAAATAACCTCCCTTTCTGAGTCTCAGTTTTCTCATTTGCAAAATGTAATGTTGCAGTAAGATTACTTCCAGATTCATTATGTCAACAACTTTAGGGCAGTGGTTAATTTATACATCCAGTTGTTTTTAAAGTCTAGTGTAAGCCAGACGTAAGTCCATAGGCTTTGTCCTACAATGTGTTAATAGTGCTGCCATTTTCATTCTTGTTGTCACTAAGTCATGTCCTACTCTTCGTGTCCCCAAGTATGTAGTTCACCAGGTTCTTCTGTCTGTGGAATTTCCCAGGTGAGAATACTGGATCCTCCTCCAGGGAATCTTCTTCACCAACAAGGGAAGCCTAGTACTGTCAAAGCAAAGAGGACAGACTGATGGAGATTAAGCATGAAGCCCACAGTCAGGGAGTATAACCATCATTTGAATCCAGATGTAGGTCTAAATCCTATGTTCATGATCAGGAAGTTGTATATATATATCCCAAATCTTTCAGTTCTGGGCTCCCCCTAGCAACTCCAAGTACTCAATGAGTGAGTGAAGTCGCTCAGCCGTGTCCGACTCTTTGCGACCCCATGGACTGTAGCCTACCAGTCTCCTCTGTCCATGGGATTTTCCAGGCAATAGTACTAGAGTGGATTGCCATTTCCTTCTCCAGGGGATCTTCCCGACCCAGGGATCGAACCTGGGTCTCCCGCATTGTAGACAGACACTTTACCATCTGAGCCACGAGGGAAGTCAAGTACTCAGTAACATTTGTTGATTGACAGATTGTGGTTTCTGATTCAATCCATGGATGTTTACTGAGAGCTTATTTCTATATGTCCTTCTGCTGAACAATACTAACATTTAGGAACTGACAATTCTTTGTTGCGGGCACTGTCCTGTTCCTTCTCCAGGGGATCTTCCCGACCCAGGGATCGAACCTGGGTCTCCCGCATTGTAGACAGACACTTTACCATCTGAGCCACGAGGGAAGTCAAGTACTCAGTAACATTTGTTGATTGACAGATTGTGGTTTCTGATTCAATCCATGGATGTTTACTGAGAGCTTATTTCTATATGTCCTTCTGCTGAACAATACTAACATTTAGGAACTGACAATTCTTTGTTGCGAGCACTGTCCTGTACCTCACAGAATGTTTAGTGGCATCCCCAGCTAGATGCCAGTGGAAACCACTCTCCCAAATGTGTCCATCAATGTCCCCAGAATAAAAGGGTCAAAATCATCATTCATTGAGAACCACGACTCTAAAACAAAGCACGCTGAAAACACAGGAAAGACAGGCTTAGTCTAATACCATATGAACAGAACAACAGCAATGCAATCAAGTAATCACATGAAATTCTAACAACACACCCCTTCTTAAAAACACACCTGACTTATGAGCATGCCCTATGGTAGGAACAGCACTACCTCACATAGTAGGGAGGGGTTTACACTCTTGCCCCATTACTAAAGGCAGAGTTAGAGCCAGTCTTTTCACTGCTAGGATCACAGCAGAAGATGGGGTTTCTCCCTTCCCAAATTATAGGGGCAAGGCAAGAAAAACTGTTTTCCTAGCCTTCTATATCCAAGTTAGGATCCTGAAGATGTTTTCCAATAGAACCAAGCTTTAATGGTGAGGTTTTCAGGCTAGCCTACGAAAGTATTTTATCTAAAACGGTGCTCTTTTGCAGAGTTTTGTGAGATGCCTGGAAGCCTACCATCATTTAAACCTGTGTTTTTTAAGAATATAAATTCTAAATACGCACTACCAAAATTAACAGCAAATTTGAGGATCTGTCCTCTACCTGCTTTTATCCAGAAGTTCCCACCAATGTCTCCTTCCTCTCAGGCTCTCGATCGAAACTCATCATGTGAGTATAAACACATACGCACGGCTTCTTTTCGTTCTTAAGTGCATCTGCAGTTGAGTTTTTTAGGGATCTTTGCTGGCACTCTTTTGAAGTTGATTCTTGGTGTGAAACTGACTGAAGAGAGGAGGAGTGAGGAACCCAAACTTCAAGTATGCCAGAAAGCACAAGACCCAGTGGGGAAAAGCACTCAGGAATCCTTGTCTCAGAATTAGTAAGTTCCAGTCACTGACAGGAGTGAAAATCCGGAAGTGCAATAGATCATCAGAGACACTTCAGCTTACGGTCCTATTTTATCAGCAAAATTACATTCCAGGAAGGGAAAGAAAGAAGGGAAAGTAGGTGTAGGGAGGGAGAAAAAGCCACATAAAAGTTCTGAAATATATCAATGTCCAGAAATGGAAAAGGAAAAAAATAAATAAATAAAAAGAAATCTTTGGAGAATTAGAGGAAAAAAAACACACATGAAATAAAACATCTATCTTATTTCAGAATCCTGGAGTAAATAATATTTCTGATGCCCCCACAGAGAGTCAAATCCAGCCAGCAAAACAAACAAAGATACAAATAAACACTGGGCCAGCGAATTAGGGAAGATACACAGAGGAATTTTGTTCAGAAATGGGATCCTTCCTCCCTGCTCCCCTCCCCAATTTTATTTTCTTGAAGTAAAATCCATTATTTTTGAAAACACCATTTGAAATCCTAAAAAAATAGCAAAAACACAGTATTGTGGTATTCCAAAGTAATATCTCTTGTTTATAACCATATAAATTTACCCCTGGCACTACAGGGCTTATATAATAGAATAGAGTTATTTTAACAGCACCCTGTTAAAGAAGAAGCAAAATGTTCAGCTCATTTTCTCCGGTGGGAGGGACACATGGCCTCATGCGAGAGCGCAAACATGCCTAAGTCATTACCGCGGGAAAGCCATCCGTCAGAGCCGGGTCGCTCTGGCATGGCCAACACCACTGGCGAGATCACAGAGGCAGCCTCTGCTTGCAATTACCCGGGAAGGACCTTGGCTCTAGGCAGCCTGCTATCAATTACTACCCTGGCCTCGCCGCTTGGACTTGTCAATTTCCCGGTGTCTTCTGTTTTGTAGCAGTAAGAAAAAGCGCTCCTCCTGACTGATTCTTGGAAGTTTCTCATGCGTTGTGTCACTCCTCGGTGTCATTAACAATTCAATTAAAATTTCACAGCACACAGGCAGGCAGCGCCGGACAGGGGGCGGGAAGGAGCCCTGGCTGAGGAGATTTCCGAAGGGCCTGCAGCAGGGCCACGTCGGATCAAGCGAATCCAATCTTGAAATTTCTTTGACTTCACGAGTCAGGCTTCTTGCATGTGTCTCCCATCTGAGGCGATGCCGGCTGTCATGTTGGCAAGATGACATGTTTGATGTTCTCACCCCACTGGGGGTGCATGGATGGGAAGGAATTTCAGGCTGGCTGGAAACAAAAATCTCACATATTACTGCACGGAAAGTTTTGGCTCTGTAATGGGTAATTATAAATATTCATAATCAGCTCTATTAATCTACAGTGAGTTCTAGAAAGTTCTCTTTCTCCATTTTTTTCCCCCCACTGGGGCCTCCTATTCTCTTGCTTTCCAGAGTAGAGCTGTCTCGAAGAATTTAGAGACAGAGTATAAATCACAATTAAATTCTTCAGGAAGGTGGAGGACTGGGAACTCTAAGACAGGGGTGGCTGGAAACAAGAAAGACTCGCTACTGTCATTATTAACTCTGTGAATGTGCAAACACTCCTTTGTCTCGCTGGATGATGGAGCTATACACCCCACGTGCTTTTAAGCATCCCAAGGGTTTAGGGCAAAATTGAAAAAAAAGTTTCAGGCTTAAGACTTCTGAGGCAGCTTTCTCTCTAACCCTCTCAATGAGTTTAGTCATGCAAGGAAAGATTCTTTAAAGTTACCAAAGACTTTGTTTAATGCCTAAGAAAATGCAGACTGTCAGCACCCTTTGTCAGGTTTTGGTGGCTTAAGTCCATTCCCCAATACACTGGTGACCCTCCAACCCCTCATTCACTAGTTTCTTTTTGACATCAAGCGCTGGATAATTGTTTGATTTCCTTCTAGGTAAAAGGAGATTAAATGCCCAGCTGCAACAGCTGACACACAAAAGGGAAAATATAGTTTAACCACCATATTTATCAAGATAATTTTTCTTCCACATGCTGATTAATAACATTAGCCAACCATCCCCTTCAGCTTGGGGAGAGAAGGGGTGGGGAGGGACATGTCCCCCTTAAGAGTATCAGAAACAGGAGCTGACAGTTCAAGGCAAAAATGATTTGCATGTAAATTCTGATCAAAAGCAAGTCTGCACCCTGACGTTGTCAAGTTTTGCTACCAATTTGACACTTAAATGGGCTATAGCAAAACTTGATTTAAACTGAAGAGGGAAAAAACATGGCAACTCAATTACCCCCTAGCAGATCGGATCTGGCAGCTGAGGTCAAACTTTTCACCCTGCCATTACATTTCTCAATACCTGATGCTTTAAACAAACACTATGTATTCCTCCTACAATCCTGGAGGAAAATGCACTTCTCAGGACTCCCTACTGTGCCCCAGATTAAAAAATAAAGTTTCACTTGTGTGGGATCTGGGGCCATTTTCTCCATTTAAATTTCTGAATAAATCAGGACTTGAGAAATGGCCATTTTAGACTGGGAAAAATAGTCTCTGCCATCTCCCTCAAAAAAAAGAAAAGAAAAATACTTCACAGGGAAGATTTGTGGAGTACTAAAAGATGATTTAAAAACAAATATTCCCATAGCATTAGAGAGAAAACATTGACCGTTTTTAGTTTGCTTTTAATATATTTCATATTTGAGCTTCGGCTGAACAGCACATTAATTCAGCAGGGAGAAAAACAGCTAGCTGGTTCCAAATCAGCTCCAAATTTATGGAGGTCCAAGCATCCCATAAGGCCCCAGGACACAGGCTCAAATGCAGGAAAGACGCAGTATAACGACCCATCTGGCCTCTGGGATTTCTATCCCACCAGAGTTTAAATGCTGCTGTCTCCTGGGCCATTTAATCCCCCACGGAGCTCTCATTCCTGCAACTTTTTAAACCAACAACTGTTTAAACTCATCTTAATAAGTCCCTCAAAACAGCTCTAAAACTAGTTTTTTGTTGTTGTTATTGCTGTTTTTTTAAAGTCATATCCCTATGTTGGTTTTAAGCTCCTTCTGAAAAGTAAGATGTTTAGTGACTGCATTTACCCTAATTTCTGGTACTTGTATTGGGCAACTGGATCTTATACACAGCATCGTCTCACTTATTTAGCCAGTAAATACACTGAGCATATACCGAGTGCCAGGCACTCCGCTAAGCCCTAGGGGGCCCAATATGAGTAAGAGCTGGTTACAGCTGGAAATCAGTCACATGTACAAGTAATTGTAATAGTGCAGGGGAAGCACTGCAGACAGTGATACTTAAAGTATGTGATAGCAGATTTAACTGAGGAATTCCTTCCAGAGGAGTAAACATTTAAAATTCCCCTGGTGACTAAGACTTTTTCTAGATTGACATCCAGTCGATGGTGGGACAAGAGTGCCGATGGGGAACTGAAGCAAGGGGAAAACAGGCAAGCTTGTGTGGCCCGGTTGGAAGTAAGCAAGGTGCCACTGCTTGGCAAACAGATGGGGAAACAATGGCAACAGCAACAGACTTTATCTTGGGGGGCTCCGAAATCACTGCAGAGGGTGACTGCAGCCACGGAATTAAAAGACACTTGCTCCTTAGGAGAAAAGCTATGACCAACCTAGACCTCATACTAAAAAGAACAGACATTACTTTGCCGACAAAGGTCTGTCTAGTCAAAGCTATGGGTTTTCCAGTAGTCATGTATGGATATGAGAGTTGGACTATGAAGAAAGCTGAGTGCCAAAGAATTGATGCTTTCGAACTGTGGTGTTGGAGAATACTCTTGAGAGTCCCTTGGACTGCAAGGAGATCAGACCAGTCCATCCTGAAGGAAGTCAGTCCTGAATACTCATTGGAAGGACTGATGCTATAGCTGTAAGTCTAGTACTTTGGCCATCTGATGCAAAGAACTGACTCACTGGAAAAGACCCTGATGCTGGGAAAGATTGAAGGTGGGAGGAGAAGGGGACGACAGAGGATGAGATGGTTGGATGGCATCACTGACTCGACAGACATGAGTTTGAGCAAGTTCCAGGAGTTGGTAATGGACAGGGAAGCCTGGCATACTGCAGTCCATGAGGTCACAAAGAGTCAGATACGACTGAGTGACTGAACTGAACTGAAGCAAGGTGAAAATAGGCAAGCTTGTGTGGCCAGGTTCTAGGCAGTTGAAGAAAGTATGGTGGCAGAGCAAGAAGCCTACAGCTGCACCCAGAAACAAACACACAGAAACCCATTCCTCTTGCACCTGGCCTCTTTGTTGTTATTGCTGTTTTTTTAAAGTCATATCCCTATGTTGGTTTTAAGCTCCTTCTGAAAAGTAAGATGTTTAGTGACTGCATTTACCCTAATTTCTGGTACTTGTATTGGGCAACTGGATCTTATACACAGCATCGTCTCACTTATTTAGCCAGTAAATACACTGAGCATATACCGAGTGCCAGGCACTCCGCTAAGCCCTAGGGGGCCCAATATGAGTAAGAGCTGGTTACAGCTGGAAATCAGTCACATGTACAAGTAATTGTAATAGTGCAGGGGAAGCACTGCAGACAGTGATACTTAAAGTATGTGATAGCAGATTTAACTGAGGAATTCCTTCCAGAGGAGTAAACATTTAAAATTCCCCTGGTGACTAAGACTTTTTCTAGATTGACATCCAGTCGATGGTGGGACAAGAGTGCCGATGGGGAACTGAAGCAAGGGGAAAACAGGCAAGCTTGTGTGGCCCGGTTGGAAGTAAGCAAGGTGCCACTGCTTGGCAAACAGATGGGGAAACAATGGCAACAGCAACAGACTTTATCTTGGGGGGCTCCGAAATCACTGCAGAGGGTGACTGCAGCCACGGAATTAAAAGACACTTGCTCCTTAGGAGAAAAGCTATGACCAACCTAGACAGCATACTAAAAAGAACAGACATTACTTTGCCGACAAAGGTCTGTCTAGTCAAAGCTATGGTTTTTCCAGTAGTCATGTATGGATATGAGAGTTGGACTATGAAGAAAGCTGAGTGCCAAAGAATTGATGCTTTCGAACTGTGGTGTTGGAGAATACTCTTGAGAGTCCCTTGGACTGCAAGGAGATCAGACCAGTCCATCCTGAAGGAAGTCAGTCCTGAATACTCATTGGAAGGACTGATGCTATAGCTGTAAGTCTAGTACTTTGGCCATCTGATGCAAAGAACTGACTCACTGGAAAAGACCCTGATGCTGGGAAAGATTGAAGGTGGGAGGAGAAGGGGACGACAGAGGATGAGATGGTTGGATGGCATCACTGACTCGACAGACATGAGTTTGAGCAAGTTCCAGGAGTTGGTAATGGACAGGGAAGCCTGGCATACTGCAGTCCATGAGGTCACAAAGAGTCAGATACGACTGAGTGACTGAACTGAACTGAAGCAAGGTGAAAATAGGCAAGCTTGTGTGGCCAGGTTCTAGGCAGTTGAAGAAAGTATGGTGGCAGAGCAAGAAGCCTACAGCTGCACCCAGAAACAAACACACAGAAACCCATTCCTCTTGCACCTGGCCTCCCTGTCAGCCTACCACGTCACCCCTCAGACATACAGCAGTCCCACCACTGCCTTCTCTGAGGTGCACTGACCTTCCCGCTGTTCCTCCAGCAGGTCAAGCTTGCTCTGGCCCCAGGCCTTTGCACTTTGTTGTTCCCTATGCCAGCTTCTCAAGCCCTGACACGGTTCAAGCTGTCTCATCATTCAGTTCTTTGCTTAATCGCTGTTTCTCAGAGCAATGTTTCCTAACAACTCTAAAATAACCCCTAAACCCACTTTTGAGACACTCTAACCACTTACACTCTGCTTTATTTTCTTCATAGCATCCCAGCCTGAAATTTTATTATCTGTTTCTCTCACACTCTCACACGGTTGTAAGTTGTATATACTCAGATCCTGGTATCAATGGTACAGTAAATATGTGATGAATCTATTAATACTCATCAACCCCCTGATGCCTTTAAGCTAATATCCCTGAATGCATACTGCAAAGAAAATTAAGGCCCCAAACCAAAGTCACCATAGACCTGGACTTCCTGACCCTTTGCATAAAGAACAAATAACAATTCTGGCCATACCTCATTTTATTGTGCTTCATGGTACTGCACTTCAGACACTGCATTTTTTTTTTAAACAAATTGTAGGTTTGTGGCAACCCTGCATCAAGCAAGTCCATCCATTTTTCTGACAGCATTTGCTCACTCTCTGTCTCTGTCACATGTTGGTAATTCTCACACTATTTCAATCTTTTTCATTATTATTCTACTTGTTATGGTTGTCTGTGATCAGCGCTCACTAATGTTACTATAGCTCACTGAAGGCTCAGAAAACGGTTAGCAATTTTTTTAAATAAAGTATTTTAATTAAATATGTACATTTATTAAGGATATAGTGCTACTGCACACTTAATAGACCACAGTATAGTGGAAGCCTAACTTTTAGATGTACTTTGTTGTTGCTCAGTTTCCCAGTCGTGTCCAACTCTTTGCAGCCCCATGAACTGCAGCATGACAGGCTCCCCTGTCCTTCACTGTTTTCTGGAGTGGCTTAAATTCATGTCCTTTGAGTCAATGATGCCATTCAACCGTCTCATCCTCTGTCACCCTCTCTCCTCCTGCCCTCCATCTTTCCCAGCATAGAGTCTTTTCAAATGAGTTGGTTCTTTGCTTCACATGGCCAAAACACTGGAGCTTCAGCTTTAGTATCAGTCCTTCCAATGACTATTCAGGGTTGATTTCCTTTAGGACTGACTGGTTTGATCTTCTTGGTGTCCAAGGGACTCTGAAGAGACTTCTCCAGCACCATTGGGAAACTAGAAACTTCCTAAGACTCGCTTCACTGCAGTGGTAGAAAAGCAAGCCCACACTGTATCTGAGGTATGCCTGTATATGATGGATGCAAAAGAAGCATTTTTGAAATTCAAATATAGCCAGAGGAGGGAAACCACCAAACACACCCTCCAAAAAACCATTTATCAAAAAATCTCTGAGATCTTTCTGAAAAATACACATTTAACTCTAACCAGGATCCCCGGCTTCCCACAAATCACCACCACACAGGGGAAACCATGTGAGAAGTTATGTTCTGCTTCTGAACATTTAAGCATTTTTATCAATATTATTTGCCAGTATAAATATTTTCTCTATAACTTGATATTGAAAATAGGAGTACATCAAACCAGGACTTATAACATGCAAAGGAAACAGTTCAGGCTAAGGTATTCATGGCTTCAGTCATTCTCATAAAACAACAGATGAAATAAAATGTATGACATTCCCAAAGAGGGAGTTTCTCGTGTAATTCATCTTAAAATGCAATGTTCTGTCATCTCAAGTAACACTTACTGAAAGCAACCATCAATACTTTTTGTCAAAAGCCTGTACTCTGTGTAAAATGTTCCATCAATCTCTATTTACATAAAACAAAAAACTTTCTGTGTGGTTCTAACACACAGTCACGCAGCGTCTCCATCTCCACTTTTCATGCTCTGCTGAAAAATGATTTGACTGACACCAGAAAAAATAAAGATGACCCCTGAAGGAAAGCTGTTAGGAAGGGAGACCCTACAAGGAAAAAATACCTTCCTGTGTTGGACACATGTCCTATTAGAGTTTTTCTTTTTTTAGTCAGTTTTTAAAAAATAAAAACTGCATTTTTCTAGGAACCTGCCCTCCACCCCACCAAACCCTTTTATTCAACAGTATGCTAATAACACTTGCCGACAACTAAAAACTCTGCAGATTCTAAACTACAGCAGGCCACCTCACTCTGTTCCAAGCCAGAAATTTTAGCTTTAAGTCCTGCAAAATGTGAGTATCACATGAGGCTAGAAGAAGGTCATCGCCTGGGGATGTTTATAAAACACACAAATTAAGGTATTAGCCTTTCACCCTGAGGGTCTGAAGATCAAATCCCAGCTTAGGTAACAAAACAGAAAGTCTCCCTGCCAACCCTTTCCGAAAACTGGCTTGTTGAAAACCTACAGACCCTTTCACATGACCCACACTGGGGCGAGGGCTTAGATGACAAAGCTAGAAAACTGCAGGTCAAAACCAAGACAGACTACTCAGTGCCCATCTAAGACATTTGAACTTTGCACCTTTCCAGCCATCCTTCCAGCCGTCCTTCATCCCACCCAGCTAACCTGAACAGTTGAGGGCTGAGGATTACATAATACACATCAACACTGCTTACATTTTTTGATTCACAACTGTAAGGTCCATTAGAACATCTGTCAACGTTCCGTAATTATTCTTTGCATTCACTCACTCACTCACTCTGCGTGCCTGAGCACCCACTACTTGGGAAGCAGGATGCAGGGTGGAGTGGGTGGCATTGTAAGGGCTCCATCAAACCACTACCTCTCTGAGTCTCCGAACCCTGGTTTCTTCACCTATAAAGTGATGGAACTCAGCTAGACTGGCGGTCTTCCAGTACTGCAATCTAGGGTTGGGGGAGAGTGGTACAAAAAACCTCAAGGGCTTTCTAGGAGGAGAGATGAAGAATGAGTGCCAGGGTTCTGGCCCTTCTTGGACACAGCAGCCTCATCACTGTCTGTTACCAGGCTGACAAAGCTGAAAGCCTCATTGCAACCACAACCTTTAAAAAAAAAACACACAGAAGAAAGAAAACACTCATGGGCAGCTAGAGCAATGGTGATAAATAGCATCCTAGATAGTTTGGGCTTAAAACGTCCTCTCTGCTTTTGTTCATGACTTCAACCTAAAGCACATGAGGAGCTGAAATACTAGAGCTTTCACACTCCTTAGAAACTCTAGGCTTTAACCAGTAATCAGTAGGATACCTAGTATTTGCCCAGCTTACACTGGGTGCAGTGTAAGACATGATGAGGAAACCATTTTTGTCCCCAGAGTCCCAAGCCTTGAACACACAGTCCCGTCCAGATCCAAAATGCTGCAACAAGCAGACACCAAGTGTTCCAATAAACAGGTATTGGGCAATATGGGATGGACAAGTACAATGAAAATTCTGAGGAGCAGAAGCTCATTAAGGACCTGAGTAGCTAGAAAAGGCCTGAAGTCATCTGAACCAGCCCTGTAAGGACGGTTGAGATTTGGGTGGCTAAAGGAAGGCAATGTGGAGGAAGTAGGGTAGCCACCTTAGATGCTAAGGCTGATATGGGCAGAGTCAAGGGAGATTCAGGGTCAGAGAGAGTCCTGCAAAGCAGAAGCGAACGGACAAGCGTTCAAGCAAGTTTAGACTGCATCACACAATCCAAGTCAACATCCAACCAACCTCTTGTTTTACATGATGCATAGAGTAATTCGAGGTCTTGGTCAAAGTCCTAGAGTCAGCTTAGTAACCAGGACGGCCCTCATCTGCTGCGTTTTCTACTCTATCACACTTCCTCATCCTAGAAGCACCAGCAGTATTTGTACTTCCAAGGGAAGGGGGACTCAGAAAGCTGAAGGGAAGTCAGTTCCAATGGTAAGTATGGGTCTCCTTCAATTCCATCCCAAGTGATCACTAGCCTCCTACTTATTTTTTTTTTTTAAACCACACCTAATTTTCTTCTAGGATTTCATTCTGAAAACTTTTGAATGATAAAGTTGCCTCTGAGGATCAAGTTCCTCCGAAATGATCTTAGGGTTCTGTCTTCCGGGTTATTGCATTAGTGAGCTCGTCTTCTCCCTCAAAATACACTAAAGGCAGACAAGAAAGATGAGGAAGCAAAAAGGGAGAAAGTATCTGAGCTTAAGTTTTTACCTTTCCCAGAGGCATCCATGACTTGAATAGCAAATCTCTAAGCTACTGCTGATGGTCCACCTTGTGAAAAGAAGACTCGAGTGAAAAAGAAAGGGAAGACAGAAGTCTAAACTGCCATTCTAGGGCAGAAGTCAGAACAGAGAAGGCTCCCTGAGCATTTAAAGTCGTTGATGGGTGTCAAGGTTAAGAAGAAAAACTCAGGTGAAATCTTTGTGAGAATGTTCCAGTCACACAACAATTCTAAAAAAGGAAAAGACGCCAAAGAATGGGCCAAAGAAAGCAACAACAAATTCAGGACAAAGAATTTCTGATTTGGAAGATGAAAAAACAGACATCAAAACCAGTGAAGGATTCTAAGACACAGTCACAAAACATTTGTTTCCTGTAAGCATAACCAAGCCCCTTCATGGTGGGCAGAGCTTATCACCAAGTAACTGTTTTTATTTAAGAATGGGGTTTGTGTTTTTTTAAATCCAAGTTGTAGATAAAAAGGAATCCTGATGTATAGCTTAATATCTTACTAAAAAAAAAAAAACCCTTTCCCCTAAATCTGACCCCCATTACCCAAGTGTAAACCTAACTAAGCTTAAAAGGGGAGGAAAAAAGAAAACATAGTGTCCATTTCCTTTAGAGTCCTATTTTTGGATTCAAAATTCTTCAAAAAGTAGTCAAGCGTGAATTATTTAGCCATTCTGTGGTTTGAATCAAGGTTTTATGAGCATTTTCTGTCCATCAGCAATCATGGGTTGGGGAAAAAAGACAGAGACAATGTAATTCAGATGCTATTCTGGGGCTACGTACATAGCCAGACACGGTGCTCAAAGTTGACTTGTCCGCCAAGGACTAACACACATTTTGGAAAGCAGTTCTTGCTTGATTTAAAAGCTGAAGATCAGAAACTACAGTCATCTTACATTCTGATTCCTGAAACTGACTCATTGACTCCAGAATCTGTGTGCCAAAAACACACCCAGGACCTCACAGAGAAAGCAAATAGAAGCTTCTAGAGTAAGGGTGGCTGGAAACAGTCTTAAAGGCCACCCAGAGCAATGGGACAACTTTTTCTCTAGTTTTTCTTAGCTACTGTTTTCACTACCCCATAAGATAGGCAGTCTCAGAGGGCTGTGTCCACCAAATGTAACATGCACCTAACTGTCCTGCAGTTGTAGCTGTAGATGGACAAAGTTATTCGCTGGACTGAACAAAATAGTCACAGATGCATATTACAAGCACCTCACAGTTGAACACCAGAATCTCTTCAAACATGCAATACGCCTTCACACACCACGTTCCGTATGAATGACCTAAACTAAGCCACATGTGCAGCAGTTCTGTGACAGTAACTAAGAGATCAGCCTGTCGAGTTAGGAGTAGCCAAGAGGAGAAAGACCTGAAATGAGTTCTTGAGGACATCATCTGAGCCGCTGGATCAACCTGCCCTGAAACCTACCCACATAGTGAGTAAGATTCCTATACTGTTGAGGCCAACCCAGCTGGGTTTCCTGTCACCTGCAAGCTAACAAGTCCTAACACCATGTCCACATGCATATACGTTTTAACATTTGTCTTTTTCTTCCACTATGAACCTTTCAGTCCACTCCATCTATCACCTCCTACACGGAGCTAACTCTTTCAGTCACAAGTAACTGTTACTTTTCTGTGCCCCATGGAAAACTTTTGACTCTCTTTCTGTGCTTATCCTCTGAGTAGACCCAAGCCTCCAAGTGACAGGCAAGGACAAGGAGAGCTTGCTCAACACCGGGCTGCTGTGACTGCTCTCATCCCAACCTGACTCACACGGGACAGCTAAAAGGACGCTTCCAAAGTTCCTCGGTCCGAGACTTTCCAGAAAGTGATGTCCTCACATAGAACAGCCAAGAAAACATAGATGTGCAAAGACGTCATTTATTATTCATACTAACTTTCACCAAGGCAGTGGGAGAAACAATAAGTTTGAGCGTACCCAGAAGTCTCTGACCCAGGGGAACTCACCTATAAATAACTAAAAATTTTCCACCCGTGATATCAGCTTTTGGTCTGCTGTACAAACCCTTCCAGACTCTGTTGTTCAAGAAAACATAGATATGCAAAGACGTCATTATTATTCATACTAACTTTCACCAAGGCAGTGGGAGAAACAATAAGTTTGAGCGTACCCAGAAGTCTCTGACCCAGGGGAACTCACCTATAAATAACTAAAAATTTTCCACCCGTGATATCAGCTTTTGGTCTGCTGTACAAACCCTTCCAGACTCTGTTGTTGCCCTTACCCTGAGGTACAGCCAGATGAACTCTGGGTTACTCCTTTTCTAGTTACTGTCAATTTTGCTTGTGAGTTTTCCTTATTAAAAGGACAAGAAGCTCATCTGAAGAGTAATGAGGGGTCCACGAACATCTCAGCCTTTTCTGAATCTCACTTTTATTTAGTCAAACCCCCACTCTGTTCTTTGTTACCCTGTCCCACCCCCAGTTGAAAGGATGCAGCATCTTCTACAGTCAGCAGGTGACTTCTCTTCCCCTAAAATCTCACTGACTGGGATATGCTTTTTGAAATTAACCAACCAGGTGCATTTCCTTTCTACTTGTTGTAAAACAGATTCTTCCTCTGATCAATAAGGTACCCTCAACAAACATGGTTTGTGTTCTGTCTTAAAGTTAGCAAAGGCTGGTCTCTCTCTCTCACTCTCTCATCGGTGTGAGCCTCCTGAGGGCAAGTACATCTCTTCTTTAAATCCTGCAGGGCTTAGAACCAGGCTTCATACAAAACCAGCCAGTAATTTTCCAACTTGAGTACACATCAGAACCAAGCACAGAGCTCATTAAAAATACAGATTTCCAATTCTCAGTCCAGGAACTTTTGAGCCACTTGGTGTGGAGCAGAGTCTAGGAATCTGTGTTTCTTACAAAGTAAATCTTAGTGGTAAAGCATCCACCTGCCAATGAAGGAGACATAAGAGACGCAGGTTTGATCCCTGGATTTGGAAAGATTCCCTGGAGAAGGAAATGGAAACTCATTCCAGTATTCTGGCCTGGAAAATCCCATTGACAGAGGAGCCTGGTGGGCTATAGTCCATGGAGTCACAGATAGTTGGAAACAACCAAGCAACTGAACACACACACAAAGTAAATCTGTAGGATGTCTACCGGCCATACTGAGAATTATTAAAGTAGGCTCAAGACTTCTTCCAACAATCTACACAAAACTGTCAAGCATGTGAGTTAGCCACCTTAGAAATAACTCCTTCAGCTTCATTCAGTCCTTCAAGGACTGAGGACCTGGCCACATCTTGGCTATAATCTCAGGAGAGACCCTAAGCAGAACCACTTAGCAAAGTCCCTCTTGGATTCCTGAACCACAGAAACTGTGTGAGATAATAAATGTTTATTATTTTATGCCAAAAATAAAAATCTTTTTTAAATTAAAAAATAAAGTAAGCCCTCCGTGGAAAATTTTTTACATAAATGAGTACGTACCCATTCATTCATGCCACTGCCAGTCCTTTCCCTAGTATACCCAACGATACTTCTTGAATTGCCACTTACAGCTCCTGGACAACAGAGCTTGACTCAGGCAAACTAGCCTCTCTCAACAACACAAGGAGTGCTCTCCCCAAACTTCCTCCTCTGCCTTCCATACATCAACACCCAGGCTCAAAGGTTACATGTGAGAAATCACAAAAGCGCAAAGACAGCAAGCCCATGACAAAAATTCCAGTACTCATCACTGTGGTCGCCCGCCTCGCCGATAAGGAGAACGCCACAGACAGGATTCTTCTGACACGCGGTTTATTGTTACAGCTCTTTTAGGAAGTGGCGAGGGCCCCGATGCAGGGAAAGCAGTTGCTTATATAGCCCAGAGGGGAGGCGTGTCAACCTCTGATTGGCTCATAACGTCAACCTCTGATTGGCTCATAACGTCAACCTCTGATTGGCTCATAACGGAACACTGTTAGAATCCCTAATTAGCATATCTGCCTACATATATGCGAAGAACCAGGAAGCAGGAAACCGGCGCCATCCTGCAATGGCGGCTGTGGCTCCCGACACATCACAGAAAAAAATAAAATAAAATAGAAACTGAGACTCTAGGGCCATTATGGAATCAGATGACTAGGAATGCCTTTGTCACATTTCCCCAGGGTTTCCTAGATCTGGCTTAAACGCTGTATTTCTACCAAGAGGTCAAATGAAATGAGATGTTCAAGAATATGATGGAGATAGCAATAGGATCAATTAAAGTCCAAGAGGTCTCAAGAAGGGACATTCACTTCCTTTAAAAATAAGTAAATAAACACCACCTTGTGCTGTTCACTATCCAGCTTTCTTATGACAATTTCTGTTGGCCATAAGTTCCTTGAGGGCAGGGAATATATATCTCATTTCTCCTGTAATTTCTCCTGCCCTAAAGTCAAGCATATGCTCTTTACTTTGAACTCTTTATCGGTTAAATTACTTATCTCCATTACATTAGGGTCTTTTTCTCAAGTTTTTATCTTGTTCTTTCCTTTGGAACATATTCTTCTGTTTCTTCCTTTTGTTTGACTCGGTGTTGGTTTCTATACAGTAAAGATGAAGTAACCACCTCTTTCAGTCTTAGAGAGGCCTCATATAGGAGATAAATCTTATTGTTCAACCCTGTCCCATTCTTTGTCTTCTTTCAAAACGTTGTGCTATTTTTAATAGCTCCCAGTAGGTGAGGATGTGCCGTGACCTGTCAGTGCCCCTAAGGGGAAGCACCTGGATTCCAGCACCTGGATTCAGTCCGATTAGAAGCCAGGCCCTCAGGCAGCAGCTTTTAACAGTATGTCAAAATACACAGTCCAGTGGTATCACAAGTCTAAGTCACATGGGCCACCAGAGCCAGGCAGAATGACGGTGTGTGCTGCATAGCAGTCATAGAAATTGGGGCTCAAGTCAAAAGCACAAGCTCTTTTCTGGGAGATACTGGTGAGTTTGAGCAAGGCAGAAGGAGAGAGCCAAGATGCCATCTAAGTTCCTTGAGAACAGCTCTATAGGCCGCCAAATGTATGCCACACCTCAAGCCTGCATCTCAGTCCGGGGCACCAGGACAAAGTGGCCTCCTTCACAGATAGACTAGGGGATGTGCCTCAGTCCACTGTCTGTTCAGTGCCCTGGGTGTAGTAGTCTGCCAAGAACCATCTCTCCAATTGCCACAGTCCCACAGGAAGGCAAGCCCTAGCCCTGGACACCAGAGCCCGAAGATCAAGGGGCATCCATTGAGTGGCAGCCACAAAAAAAAAAAAAAAAAAAAAAAACCACAGGGCAGCAGATGTAAAAATCAGCATACCAGATGTGTGCAAAACTCCACTCCAAGAGACACTTTGCTCTGGAACATGACAGAAAAAAGCACAAAGACGGAGCCTGCTCTCTGTGGTCTCTAGAAAGGATTACAGTCAGCCTGTGGATATATGTTTCATTAAAAGCCTGTCCCTCAGGCCACAGCCATGATGATTAGCTAATAGGTCTCATTCACAGAAAGACAGAGCTCCTGGGTCTGCTGCCTCTCACTGTGCCCCAGGAGTGGCAGCTGTTTAAGAACTCTTTCTGTGTTGATTACAGTCCTGTGGGACCCACAAGCTTAAGCTCCACTGGTCACCAGAGTCAAGTAGTATAGAGGTGTCCCCTGGTAGAAGCCACAAAAATAGGGGTACCAGACAGGCAGATGTGCTCCTTTCTGGGTGACACAAATTATTAATTATAATCCTCAGGTACCAGGGATGTAAGCTATCCTGGTCTCCAGAGTCAGGCAGTCGAGAGGCATCTTCAAGATAGCACCCACAAACCGGGCACCGGACATGTGTAAAAAGTCTCTTCCAGGAGATGCTCTGGAGCACAGCAAAGGGAGAGCATGAAGATAGTGTCTGCCAGTCTCCATTCCTAGAGAATGGTCCAGCGGGCTCACCAAACTGGGGAGAAGAATGGATGAACACAGTGAGAACTTCAAAGAGATAGAAACTATAAGGAAGTACAAAACAGAAGACATAGAGCTGAAGCATACAACTGAAATGAAAAAAAAATACCCTGGAGGGTTCAACAACGGACTAAACAGAGCAAAAGAAAGGCCAAGTCAACTCAAAAACAAGACATTGTTCTCAGATCATACCAAAACCAGGCAAGGGCAGCCAAGAATACTACAAGCCAATATTTCTGATGAACAGACGCAAAAATCCTCAACAAAATACTAGTAAACTGAATTCAACAATACATTAGAAAGATTATATACCATGATCACACAGGATTTATACCAGGGATATAAGGATAATTCCATATCTGCAAGTTAACATGATATGCCACATTAACAAAATGAAGGATAAGAACTATATGATCATCTCAATAGATGCAGAAAAGGCACCTGCAAATTTCAACACCATTTCATGATAAAAACTCTCAACAACATGAGTACAGAGAATGTACCTCAACATAATAAAAGCCATATACAACAAACCCACAACTAACATCATAATGGTGAAAAGACCAAAGCTTTTCTTCTTTAAAAAAAAAAAAAGTCACTATGCTGTGCCTGACTCTTTGCAACCCCATGGACTGTAGCCCACCAGGCTCCTCTGCCCATGGAATTCTCCAAGCAAGAATACTGGAGTGGGTAGCCATTCCCTTCCCTGGGATCTTCCAGCCCTAGGGATTGAACCTTGGTCTCCTGCATTGCAGGCAGATTCCTTTACTGTATGAGCCACCAGGAAGGCTCAGGACAGGAACAAGTCAAGGATGCCCATTATTGCCAGTTTATTCAGTCTAGTATTAGAAGTTCTAGTCACAGCAGTCAGGGAAGAAAAAGAAATAAAACACATCCAAATTGGCAAAAAGGTAGTGAAACTGCCACTATTTGCAAATGACAATATTATATATAGAAAACATGAATATGCCATCAAAAACTATTAGAATTAATAAATGAATTAATTCAATAAAGTTGTGGGATACAAAAATCAATGTACAAGATTTCCCTGGTGGTCCAGGAGTTAAAAATCCACCTTGCAATGCAGGGGACACGGGTTCGATCCTGGGCCCAGGAAGATGCCACATGCACGGAGCAGCTGAGCCCACGCAAAACAACTACTGATGCAGGTACCACATGGAGCCCATGTTCTGCAACAGGAGAAACCACTGAAATAACAACCTCATGCCCCACAACCAGAGAGGAGGCCCCACTGGCCACAGCTAGGAAAGCTCAGGTCCAGGAACAAAGACCCAGCACAGTCAAAAACAAAAATAAATCTTTTTTAAAAAAAATCAATGTATAGGAATGTATAACATTTTTATACACTGAATAAAAGTATTAGCAAAAGAAATTAAGACAACAATTCCAGTTACCATTGCATCAAAAATACTAAGATATCAAGGAATAAATTTAACCAAGGAGGTAAAACACCTGTACACTGAAAACTATTAAGACATTAATGAAAGAAACCGAAAAAGAAACAAATGAAGATAGTCCCATGGATTGACAGAATCAATTTTGTTAAAACAGCCATACTACCCAAAGCCATCTACAGATTCAATGCAATCGCTATCAAAATATCAACAGAATTTTTCACACACAAAAAATTGAACAGATAATCCCAAAATTTGTATAGAACTACTGAAGACGCTGAATAGGCAAAGCAATCTTGAAAAAGAAAAACAAATTGGAAGCATCACATTCCCCAATCTAAACTATATCACAAAGGCTTATAATTAAACAGCACAGTATTGGCATAAATACAGATATACTGTTCAATGAAACAAAACAGAGAGTCCAGAAAAAAAATCCACACATATATGGTCAATTTATTCACAAATCAGGGGAGAATACACAATGGGGAAAGGATAGTCTTGTCAATAAACGGCATTGGAAAAACCAGATAGCCACATACAAAAGAATGAAATGAGACAGCTATCTTACACCACACACAAAAACTAATTCAAAACGTATTGAAGACTTGAAAAAGGCCTGAAATCATAAAACTCTACAAGAAAACATGGAGGTTAGAACCCTAGGTGTGTTTACACACACACTTTGCTGACCATTTCTAAGGCCATGCTCACCACAAATGTATGAAACGAGAAAGAACATTCGCTCTATATTCTCTTTTCCGAGTTGTGTCCATTTTTTTTTATTGTGCAATCAAAAGCAAAAACAACAAATGCAAAAATAAACAAGGAGGACTATAACAAACTAGAAACCTTCAGCACAGCAAAGGAAAGCAACAGAATGAAAAGGCAATGTAGTGAATGAGATAAAGCACGTGCAAACCACACCTGATACAGGGCTAATGTTCAATATATAGAAAGAGGTCACACAGCCCAATACCAAAAACACAATCTGACTTTCCAATGGGCAGAAGATCTGAGTATACATTTTTATAATAAGAAGTACAGATGGCCAACCAGCAAATGAAAAGATGCTCAATATCACTCATCAGGGAAATGCAAATTGAAATCACAATGAGATATCATCTTATACCTGTCAGAACAGCTACTATCAAAAAGACAAAAAATAAGACGTCATGAGGAAATAGAGAAAAGAGAATCCCACTGTGTGGTTGGTGGGAATGTAAACTGGTGCAGCCACTTTGGCTAACAATGTAGAGGTTCCCAAAATATTAAAAATAGAACTACCACAGGACAGAGCAATTCCACCTCTGAGTATTTACATGAAGAAAACAAAAATACGAACCTAAAAAGATATCTGCACTCCCATGTTCATTGCTCATTATTTACAAGAGCCAAACAGAAACAATGTAAGTGTCCATTGGTGGATGAAAGCATGAAGAAACTCGTACATACACACAATTTTTAAAAATGAAACTTTTCCTTTTGCACCCACATGGATGAATCTTGAGGATATTACACTAAGTCCATTAAGTCAGAGAAAGACAAATACTGGCTAATCTCTCTTACATGTGGAATCTTATAACAAATGAAAAACCACTCCCCGCCCACCCCCAATACACAAGCTTATAGATTCAGAAAACAGATTGGTGGTTGCCGAAAGCAGGGGGTAGGAAAAATGGGTGAACAATGGTCAAAAAGATAAAAAGAAGAAAAAGAAACAGTGTACCTGAAAGAAATAAGTTGGGCACATCTGTCAGAGAATAAGACAATGCAACAAGGAGGTAAAGAATGCTGGCTTTAGAGCCAGTGGAAACAAGTCATATAACACTATCTTGCCTTAGTTCCTGTAGGGCTTAGAACCTGGCTTTGAACAAAACAAATCAGCAATCATCATTTATTCTTGGGTCAGTCACTTAACTTGCATTACAGAGCAAAGAAGGGTGGGAAGTGTCTACGGGTGGAAAGAATCAGACTTTCAAGACCCTCGGGTATGTTTAAACACACACACACACACACACACACACACACACTGCCTTAGTTCCTGTAGGGCTTAGAACCTGGCTTTGAACAAAACAAATCAGCAATCATCATTTATTCTTGGGTCAGTCACTTAACTTGCATTACAGAGCAAAGAAGGGTGGGAAGTGTCTACGGGTGGAAAGAATCAGACTTTCAAGACCCTCGGGTATGTTTACACACACACACACACACACACACACACACACACAGTGCTGATCCTCTCTAAGGCCATGTTTCTCAAGCATCTATGAAAGGAGAAAGAACACTAACTCTATATTATCTTTTCTGGGGCCTATGTGCACACTGTTCCCTATGCCCCCTTTTTTCGAGCCAACTCTGCCCTTCAGGACCAAACTCGATCATCCAGCAGGTTTGCCGTGACCCTGATACTGATCGTTGCCTCCTCTGTTGCACCCACAGCTTCTTTAGCACACTGCATCATACCCTCCTGTCAACTTGTCCGCTCACCCTGCTGGTAAGCTCTTTAAGGACAGGGCTCATGGACATCCTGCTCTCCATGGGAATCCCAGGGACTGCACACTCTCTGGTACACACAGGCACTCAACAAATCGGTGCAATACAAGAATGAATCTTGCTAAGCCTTCATCTTCTCAGATATGAAACAATGTTCCACTGCCAAGACTGCTGTGAGGAGTAGAAAGAGTATGCCAGTACTCCAAATCCAGTACAGTTATTCCATAAACTACAGGCATTCTCACTGAGGGTGCTAATATTCAACCATTTATTACCAATCCAATGTGATGAAATTGAAACAACCAAATTCAGTGGGAGTAGCCAAGCTGACATGACCAATGGTTTATTAAAGACTCTCTGAGGGATCCATCTTCAGAGGCCCATCTTCAGCTTCCAATAAAACCACTCAGGAGGAATACAGAAGAGAGGAATATTTGCTCTTGGTTTCATATAGCTCCGTGCTCATTCCCAGCGAGCCATTACCTGAAACCAAAAGTCTAATGGGAGGGAAGGCAGAGAAATGCTGTTCCCACAGAGAAGGGGTGAGGCAAGCTGATTTATGAGGCTAGATTCTAAAGGCGCTAAATACACACAGCCTGGCAGTGCAACCCAGGGTGAGGAATTGGGGGGATGCCTTTCACAGCCAGGAAGCATCAGAGATGAGTCAACACTAAGGTCAGCGGTGAGAAGGGGGTAAAACTCAGGTCCCTTCATTCTGGGCAGAACTCACAGGGATCTTGTCACTTGTCAACTGACCCAAGGTGCTCTTTGCATTTTTATCTTTGAATTCCTGCAATTCTGTGATGCAATTAACTCCTCCCTTGGGAGAGACACAAACAGAGCATTACTCCATGGAGACCCACCAAGAATTCCCATCCATCATTATCATCAATAAGTACATTTTTTCAAAGTTACAAAAGAGGCCTATGATCATCAGAGAAAGATTTAAAAACATAAAACGTGTAAGTACCTTTGGTATTTTCTCCATGTTTTTAATTTATAAATACTATTTCTTGATTTTTAAGTTCAGCATTATCTATGGATTTCTACTATGGCACATGCTTCCTATGCTACAAACGCAGAGCCTCTGATTTGTCCTTCATTTTCCAATATAGTAATAAGTTGAATTAGACCATATTTTGTGCTCACAGCTATATCCTTTATACTGGAACACTTTCTTTTTGTTCTGTACATTTTTTAAAATTTGTTTTTCCAGGAGTTAACAATGATCTGTCAATAGTTTGATACCAAATTCCAGCCAACTTTTAAGGTTTCCTCTCAAAATGTGCAGATGCATCAGCTAATAGCATATTCATCATCCTTGGGAAATCTCCCAGAGAGTTCTCTCTCTGGATCACTCTAAACTAATGGTTCTCCAAACCTCTTGCACAGCTTCCGTCTTGAGATCTTCCTGGTTGATCACCCTCAAGACCCCTTTCCCTCTCATCAGCAGCATCCTCCTCTTTCTTCTTTACTCTCATGCTTTGATGGGACATCTCTTCCAGTAGTTTCCTATGCTGAAATTTTTGAGACATCCCATACTGAATTCATCTACCTTCAATCTTGTCTTCATCTTATCCTCCACCTTGCTGGTTGATGATAAACTTTCTGGTTAAAAATTTCTTGTTAGAATTTTGAAGGCACAGCTGTGTTATATTCTAGCTTCCACTGTTTCTAAGTCTGAAGCCCTTTTGAGTCATGATTCTACATGTGCCCAGAATTCTGAAATCTCACATTCCTATGCACTGCTGTGAGTCCATTTATATCATGAGCCCTTGGTAGATTCTTAATGATGGAACCATATGTTTTTCAGTTCTGGGAGATTTTATTGAAATAATGTATTCTTTTTCTCAGGAGCTCCAATTATGTGGACATTAGCCTCTTGAGCTCTTTTTTCCCTTTCCTACTTTCATCTCTTTCCCTTTTCTTATTCTACTTTCTAGGAAAATTATCTTCTATAGATTTTTCATTTCTGTTCCATGTTTTTAATCTCAAGAGCTCTTATTTTCTGCATATTGTTTGCATGACATTCTGGTTTTATTGTGAGACTACATTATCTCCTTATCTCCTTTTCTCTCTAAGGATATTAACAACAGGAATTTTCTGTTAAGCTTTTTTTTTTCTCAGTATAGTCTCTAATTGTTCCAAGTTTCTTTCATTCTTGTTTGTTCTAACTTCTTTCATGTTAAGAGGCTTCTCAGAGATATCAGGCAATCCGTAGATTTCTGCCCATAGTTAACAATGGAGAATTAAAAATTAACTGGAATCTCCGAAATGAGAGGGGCTTGTCATCTGGAGCTTCACTATAGAGTGAAGTGGCTTATCCACTTACTTGAGGAATTTTCAGGGGAAGTATTTTAAGATATTTTCTCGGGGAACTTCCCTGGTGGGCCAGTGGCTAAAGACTGTGCTCCCAATGCAGGGGGCCAGGTTCAATCCCTGGTCAGAGAACTAGTTCCCTTAGGCTGCAATTAGAACCTGGAACAGTCAAACAAATAAATATTTTTCTTACGATATTTTCTTTGGCTGGTCCATTTCCCTGACCCTTGCTTCAAGGTAAAGGCCTTACTACCACAGTCCTAGGAGACAAGTAGGTGAAGAGTGTTGTGTGTATCAAACGGGCTACATGTGTGCTTGATTAACATGGAAGAGTAATATGTTCAGTTACCTGATATCTACAGTGAATCCCTACCCTCAGCAGTGGCTGGTGTCTTCACATTCAGAGGCGCTCTGGTTTATTCTCCCGCTTCAGAAATCTCCAGATACTTTCCATAGTGAAGAAAGAGTAGTTACCAGACTATATGGAATGGGAGAGGGCACTGGAGGTCTTAACATCTTCCAAAGGGACTTGTCACCAACTTCCAGGTTTTGAGGGAATTATATAATATAAATCAGATTGGTTCTCAGCTTTCCCTCCTACTGGTTTAGGGTCCAATTTTTCTCATCCACTTTCCAGCTTGCAAAAACCTATTGCTCACATGAAAAGATAGACGCTCGACACTATTAGGGAATGCAAATCAAAATCATAAGGAGATACCACTTCACATCTACCAGGATAGCTGTAATTTTTTTAATGTATAAAATAACAAGGTCTGGTGAGGATGCAGAGAAATTAGAATCCTCATACATTGCTGGGGAGAATATAAAATAGTGCATCATTTAAAGAGTTGGGCATTTCCTCAATAAATTAAACATGAAATTACCATATGTCCCCTCCTCTCAATTCCACTCCTAGGTATACATTCAAAAAGTTGAAAACAAATGTTTCAACAAAAATGTGTATAAAAAAAGTGCACAGAGGCATTCATTATTCATAACAGCTAAAATAAAGAAACAACCCAAATACTCATCATCTGATAAACATAAAAACCAAGTGTGGTATATTCAAATAATGAAATATTATTTAGTCACAAAAAGGAATGAAGTGCTGACATGCTGCAACATGGCTGATCCTTAGAAACATTATTCTAAGTAGAAGAGGCTGTACACAAGAGGTCACATGTTGCATGACTCCAGAATAGATAGTTCACAAAGACAAAGCAAATTAGTGGGAACGGGCGCTGGGGCGAGGAAGAATGGTATTGATATATGATGTTTAATGGGCAGGGGGTTTTCTTTGAGGTTGATGAAAATATTTTGGAATGAGATCCCTTGGTGGCTTAGACAATAAAGAATCTGCCTGCAATGTAGGAGATCCAGGTTCAGTCCCTGGGTCAGGAAGATCCCCTGGAGAAGGGAATGGCTACCAACTCCAGTACTGCCTAGAAAATTCCATTGACACAGGAGCCTGGTAGGCTACAGTCCACAGGTTGCAAAGAGTCAGACACGACTAAACAACTTTCACTTTCAGACAGAAGTGGTAGTTATACAACACTGTGAATGTACTCAGTTCAGTTGCTCAGTTGTGTCCGATTCTTTGCAAGCCCATGAATCACAGCATGCCAGGCCTCCCTATCCATAACCAACTCCCAGAGTTTATCTAACTCATGTCCATCGAGTCGGTGATGCCATCAAGCCATCTCATCCTCTGTCGCCCCCTCCTCCTCCTGCCCCCAATCCCTCCCAGCATCAGAGTCTTTTCTAACGAGTCAACTCTTCGCATGAGGTGGCCAAAGTACAGGAGTTTCAGCTTTAGCATCATTCCATCCAAAGAAATCCCAGGGCTGATCTCCTTCAGAATGGACTGGTTGGATCTCCTTGCAGTCCAAGGGACTCTCAAGAGTCTTCTCCAACACCACTAAATGCCATTAAATTGTATACTGTACAGTTATTTAAATGGTAATTTTTCTGTTGTATATATTTTAACCACAAATTTTAAAAATCTTTTGCTGGTGCCTCCACTCTTATAATCTCCATATTCTATGAGTCAGTGCCTTTTACTCTTTTACGGGGCTTCAGTGGGAAACAAAAGATTCATGGGTTCCATTTGCCACTCTCACCCAAAAGTTTACACACAATTTAAAATATGAAATCAAGTATTTACCAAGGTAAAACTTGGCAAATACATACCATTATACAGCTGTACCCTACCATCAAGGAATTTATAGTCAAGTTGGGATATTTTTAAGTAGTAATAATAATGAAAGAAAACCGCAGTATGCAATAAATTGTGGTTTCAATAGTATGCCATGAAGATCAAAGCAAAGAGCTGTATCCAAGGATATTTTGAAAGGCTTTGCAATAATCACTGAGCTGGAACCAGGTAAGAAATAACCTAAAAGAGATTTCTCCTGCTAAGTTGGTTCAGAAATGAGGTAAGCACAGGAAAATACAAATACATTTAGGGTACAGTCAAGAGACAAGCTGAGCCAGTCTGTAATGAATTTTTTATAGAGGAAAAAAAGCAGCCTGGGGTCAGATCAGGAAGACCTTATTTGCTTATCTGACCTTTCCTTTAAAAAAAAGAAAAAGCTTCCACACATAATTATCTCAATCCTGGTGTCATCACATCAGGTTAAACCGCTTACATTGGCCAACCCATTCAAAACCTTCCATACTGGACTTAATGAGGGGCATTTCCATTTTCAGCTCCAGATGATAAACCGCCATCATAAAATGCATATCCAATGTGCTAGAGAGTTTAGTACCACTGGCATGAGAGGCCTGGGCTCATGTACCTGCCCAAATTTCCACACAAAAAGCACATGTGAACCACATTTAACCTCTCACCCATCATCTTAACTCATCCCTGCCAGTAGAAGCAATAACTGCTGACTGTACCCAAAATGATCTCTCAAAGCTGAAAATGCTCTCCCCTTCCCAACTAAACAGGGCTATCAGAGAATCAGAGTGGAGCTGCTGCAAAGGCATGGGTGGTCGGCTCAAGATTTGTCAATGGCCTGGCAGAGAGGGTAAAGTCATCATCCAAACCTCTGTATCCAGTGCTGGGCTTCCCAACTACAAGAGCTAATAAATTCTCGCTATGGCTTTCATGGACTTTCCAGGTGGTGCTAGTAGTAAAGAAACTGACTGCCAGTGAAGGAGATGCAAGACACTGGGTCGGGAAGATCCCCTAGAGGAGGGAATGGCAACCCACTCCAGAATTCTTGCCTAGGAAATCTCATGCACAGAGGAGTCTGTCAGGCTATATACAGTCCATGGGGTCTCAAAGAGTCAGATGCAACTGAGCACACACCCACAGCTTTCATAAATTTATACTGAATTTTTGTCACTTACACATAAAAGGGTCCTGACTGATACATATCCCCACAAAGCTCCAACACCATTGGGCTCAGTCATCTTATACTTAATAGCTCCTTCAAAGTCTAGATCCCATGAAATCAGCTAGCGTGAAAGTTCCTGGGATGCCTTTGTGTCTTCTCACATTAACTCGTACATCTCAAGAATTCAACAAATGCTGGATGGATGGACAGAATGAAATTAAGACAGAAAAAATAAAAAGTATGAAAGTTTTTCCTTAATTTCTTATCTCTTTACCTTTTTTCTTTTAACTTCAAGTTCTCTGTTCTGATATACTGAAGTAAAGTTTCCAATAGGTCTTCATCTGATGACTACAGGGGCCACAGTTATAAGGGAGAAGTCATCTACACAGAGAATTTCATAAAGGTCATCTATATCAACTACCCAGTTCCTAATCCAGGGATCCTGAGAGAGGAACAAACAAGAAGGCAGCGACTAATATTTTGAGAGTATATAAGGCGTCATAAGTATTTTATAGACATTCTCTCACATAGTCATCACCAGGGTCATCAACCATAGATATGTGTCACCATTAAACAATGAGGAACCCAAAGAGAAGCTGAAAATATTACCCAAGGTTATACAATTAGACAACAGATTCAAACTTGGATATTTCTGCCTCCTCAATCCACTGCAGCTAAGGCATGGATAAATGTCTTGTGATACAAATCGGCTTCTCAGGTGGGGCTAGTGATAAAGAATCTACCTGCCCGTGCAAGAGACACGGGTTCAACCCCTGGGTCAGGAAGATCCCCTCTGGAGTAGGAAGTGGCACCCCACTCCAGTGTTCTTGCCTGGAAAATTCCTTGGGCCAAGGAGTCTAGCAGGCTACAGTCCACGGGGCCGCAAACAGTAGGAGACAACTCACATATGCACAAACTCACATATGCAACCGGAGGACCCCCCCCAAACACTGATTTCTATAATAATGTCTCTCTCCAAGTTTAGAAATTCTCCTGTTAAGAATTCATCCTTTAGGTTGCTATGTCCCAGACTCATTTATAATATTATTCATAACTTACATTTGCATAAACTCTTCATTACTCACACATCACGGAAACTGGACTGAGAGGCCCAAGTGGGAATTATTCCTAGAGTGACAACACACCCCAGCCTGGGGAGGTCTCTGCTTATGTCAGTTTTCCCAGTATAATTTCTGAGAGCACCCTCTTTCGTTTTCAAGAGAGTCCCAGTTTGGAGGATATATTATATGGTCCTTCTGGTACTGCCCACCACACATAGAGCTGGAGGGGCGTCCCCATATCACAGTCCCTGCACAGCTCTCAGCTATGTGTTGAAACAACTGAGTGCAACTGAGTCCTGCTTCCCATTTCAGATGAAATTAAGCGACAAGATCACAACAGCTCATGCAGAGGCCCCTGGACAGCAGAACTGGGTACCCGTTTGTTGTTCAAGCGTTTTTCTCCTTCAGTAATTAATGGCTGTTCAGCAGCTTAGCACCGACACCCACATCAGCCACCGTGTAATTATGGGAAGACTTGAAAGAAGGATGCCCTCAGCGTGACACAGCCTTTCCCAGGACACATGCGCACACACGTTCACGCGCCTGTTCTCACAAGCTCTCTAGCCAGGGAGGGCCAATAACAGCAGCAACAGCTTTACATGTAGACAGCACCTTACAGTTTACGAGGCTCTTTCACCCATGCCACCCTATTTCCCTTCCAATACCCTCATGATGAGGGAGGGCAAGTGGTCTACCTTCCAGGTTACAAGTGATGAAACTAAGGTTCAAGGAGAAGTACCTGCCCGAGGTCACGCTACTGCAGGAGGGAAAACTGGGGCAAGAACGCATGTCTTCTGACTGATGCTTAAATGTGCCCTCCACCAGCCACACGCATCCAAGCACCGGTGCTGAGCTCACAGTCGCCCTCCAGCTTTCACTCCGAACAGCACTTGCGGAGGCTGAGTTCAGCTGCCTTTGCGTCCTCCTTGTCCCAGAGCTTCAGCCTTCTCTCCACCCTTCCACGTGCACTTTTTAGCATTATTTCAATTCAGTTTGAGTTTAGCAAATGACTCTGATCAGCCCCAAAGTAATTAAACCTGGCGTCAGCCCCCACAGTGCTAACAACCCCAAGGTATAGGGGATGCAAGAGAGTCTGGTGCCTTGGAATGCCAGCACCCATGTCTCCTCTGGCACCCACAATGTGCCTCACCCTCTTTGTGTTTCAGTTTCCTTTTCTCTAAACAAAGGAAGGTGAACTAAATTAGAGCTGCAATCTGGTGACTGCACCCACTTCCCCAGACGTCTAGAACTGCCCAACAAAGCATTTTTATGTCGCTCCATAAATCCCTGTACATTACCCCTCCACTCCTAATTCTCCTACATGAAGCTGCTCTGCTCTTTCATGTTCTCGGCATGGAGCTTTTCAATTTGTAACCTCTAAACCAGATGACCTCCAAGGGCCTCCCAGTCTACATCCTGTGTTTGAGAGACAGCAGACTCTGCAGCCAGGCTACCACTGACTAGCTGTGTGACTTCAACTGAGTTATTAATGGCTTCGGGCCCAAAGTCCCCATCTGCTGAGAATAACCACGGTACCTGCTTCAGAGCAATGTTAAGAGGATTCAGTAAGTTAATCCACGTAGTGTATGAACTGATGCCTGTCATTAGCAATTACTAATATACTCGTTAGCAGTTACTTCCTATTACTGCCACTGCTGCCATCAGGAAGAGCTAACAGAGCAGCAAATACTCTGCTACCGCAGCAGCTCTGGCCTCACTGGACACTCACGTATTCCTCTGCTTCTGCCTTCTGAACGTGACTGTAAGCAGTGCTCAATGTTCCTCCCTTAAATGTTTGGTAGAATTCACCAGAGACCCATCTGGTTGTGGTGCTTTCTCTTTGTTAAGGTTATTAATTATTAATTTTTAATAGCTATAGGCCTCTTCAGATGATTTATTTCCTCTTCTGTGACTTCTGGCAGATTACCTTTCAAAAAAATTGGTCCAAGTTTCACAAAGATTATCAAATTTGTGAGCACAGATTTGTTCATAGTATTTTTTATTATCTTTTTAAAATCCAGATCTATACAAATGTTCCCTCTTTCATTCCTGGTATTGATAATATTAAATAAATTAATGTTAAATAATTTATTAAATATTCATTGTTATTTATATTTTTCTTATTATGACTAGAAGGCATATAGATTTTATTGATCTTTCCAAAGAAAAGACTTTTGCCTTCATTGACTTTCTTTACTGATTTCCTGTTTTCAATTTCATTTCTAATCTAATTTTTATTTTCTTCTCTTTAGATTTAATTTGCTCTTCTTTTTCCAAGTTTCTCAAGGTAAAACTTAGACAACTAATATCTTTCTAATAAATGCATTCACTGCTATAAATTTCCCTCTAAGTACTGCTTTTGCTGCATCCCACAAATTTTGATAAACTATATCTATTCAAAATATCACTCAAGACTTTTTTCTTAGCTTCCTCTTTTCCTCTTTAGAAACTTGTTTATTTCCAAGTACTTTGGAGTCTTTCAGCTATTTCTATCACTGACTTCTAGTTTCATTCTCAATGGTCTTAAGAGAAGACATTACATGATTACTATTATTTAAAACATGTTAAGGTATGTTTTTGGTGAAGTAAATGGCAACCCACTCCAGTGTTCTTGCCTGGAGAGTCCCAGGGACAGGGGAGCCTGGTGGGCTGCCGTCTATGGGATCACACAGAGTCAGACACAACTGAAGCAACTTAGCAGCTTAGCAAGGTGTGTTTTATGGCCAAGAATGTCATCTGTCTTGGTGAATGTTCCATGTCAACTTAAGAATGTGTATTCTGCTGATGCTGGATTAAGTAGTCTACAGATTTTTATTCTGTTACACCCAGTTGATTGTTGGTATTGCTGGGTTCAGCTATGTCCTTCCTGATTTTCTACACACCTGTTTTCCCAACACTATTTACTAAAGATATAATCCTTTATCCAAATGTAGTCCTGGGGTTCCTTGTCAAGTATTGATCATATATGTAGGTTTATTTCTTAGCTTTGCTGTCTGTTCCATTAGCCTATGTGTTCATGTTTATACTATACCATACTGCTTTGATTAGTACAGTTTTATAATATAGTTTTGAAATTGGAAAGTATGATGCCTCCTTCTTTGCTCTTTTGAGATTGTTTTGACTATTCAGCATCTTTTGTGGCTCCATATAAATGTTAGGATTGATTATTCTATTTCTGCAAAAAGCACTGGAATTTTAATAGGAATTGCACTGAAGCTACAGATAGCATTGGGTAGTATATCCATTTTAACAATATTAACTCTTCCTATCTATGAACAATGATATCTCTTCATTGATTTGTATCTTCAGTTCTTTTCATCAATGTCATACAGTTTTTGATGTCGAGATTTCTCACTCCCTTGATTAAATTTATCCTTAAGTATTTTGTTTTTGATACACTGTAAACAAGAACGTTTTTGCAAATACATCATTGTCAGTGTAAAGAAAGGCAACAAGGTTTTGTGTGTTTATTTTGTACCCTGAAATTTTAGGGAATTCATTCATTAGTGCTAATGGTTTTGGTGAAGTCTTCAGGATTTTCTAGATACAAGACCATGTAATCAGCAAATTATATTACTCCTTCCTTTCCAGTTTGGATACTTTTCCTTTCTTTTTCTTGCCTAATGGCTTTGGGATGGGCTTCCAGAACTACGTTGGATAAGACTGTTAAAAGTGGGCACCCTTGTCTTGTTCCTGATCTTGGAAATACTTCAGCTTTTCACCACTGAGTATGATGATAGCTATGGACCTGTTAGATTTGGTCTTTATTATGCTGAAGTGTATTCTTTCTATACTCAGTTTGTTTGAGAGTTTTCACCATGAAAGCATGTTGAATTTTGTCAAATGCTTTTTCTGCAAGATATAGATCCAAGTTTCTGACCCACATCATTCTCTTCTCTAAAGAAGTTATTTTAAGATTTTTTGCAAGGCAGGTCTACTGGTAACAAATTTCCTCTATTTTTGTTTGTCTGAGAAAGCACTTCTCCTTCACTTCTGAAGGATAATTTCATGGGGTACAGAAGTCTAAGCTGGGTTTGTTTTCATCCCTCTGAATACTTTAAATATTTCATTCCACTCTTTTCTTGCAGTTTCTAAGAAGATATTAAAAGTAATTCTTATCTTTGCTCTTTTATAGGTTAAGTCTCTTTCCTTTGGCGTCTCTCACAATGTTTTTCTTTAACTACCATTTTCCATAGTTTGAAACTGATGTAACTAGGTCTATATTTTTAGGTACTTCTCCTTCTTGGTGTTTTATCTGAGTTTCTTGGGTCTGTGGTTTGATATCTGAAATTAGAGGAAATAATTATTGTTTCAAATATTTCTTTTGTTTCCCTCTTTTCTGGTATCCCCACAACAGTGTATACTTTTTGTAGTTGTCTTACAGTTCTGTTTTTCCAGTCTTTTTTTTTCTATTTGCTTTTCAGGGTGAGAGATTTCTCTTGAGATATCCCCAAGGTCAGAGATTCTTCGCTCAGCTGGGTTCTATCGATTAATAAGCGCATCAAAGGCATTCTTCGTTTCTATCAGTGGCGTTGATCTCTAGCATTTCTTTTTGGCTCTTAGGATTTCCAGTCCTCTGCTTACACTGCTCATCTGCTCTTGCGTTCCGTCTGCTTTACCCATTAGAGCCCTTAGCATGTGAACCCTAGGTGTTTTAAAATTCCTGATCTGTCAACATCCCTGCCATATCAGTCTGGTTCTGAGGCTTGCTCTGTCTCTTCCAACTATGCTTGCTGCCTTTAGTATGTCCTGTGTTTTTTTTCTTGATAACGAGACATAAGACGCTAGGGAAAGTAACTGATGTAAACAGGCCCTTAGTAATATGTGGAAGGAGGTATTTTCTTACTCTATTGTTTGCTTCAGCCTTTTAGTTTCAGAGCCTGTACCTCTGGACTGTGAACTTCACATATGCCGCTTACCTTTATCTGGATAGGCTGGCTAGAGTAGGCTTTAGTTGGGTACTTCCTTCTTTCAGGGAAGTTAAGCTCTGGTGAAATACTTCTCCTGAGGGCAGACTTTGCGAAGCACAGAATGCTCTGGCATATTTCAGAATTATTCCTTTCCCCCTCCTCCTGCCAGAAACATAATGGACTTTCTCTCCATTTTCACTGTGGAAGCCTGGTAGAGTTCCAGGAGGTACGCCTCGTGAAAGTGTAGGGGGCTGCTCACCGACTGGGTCCCCTGCAGTGAGTTATTAACTCTCACGAGTCAGCCGCACTGAGCCTCCAGCACCTTGTCCTGTACAATGGCGTCTTCTCTACCCAGGCCCTGGTTCCCCAGGGAGGCTGCTGTTCTGGCAAGCGGAGATTCTCTGTATTCACCTGTCTCACCGGCTCTGAGGGCACTGGTCTGCTCTATGACCTCACTTCTCCTATGGATCTAAACAGAGTTGCTGATGTTTCAGTTCAGGTTTTTAGCTGCTGTCAGGATGTGGCAAACTTCTAAGCTTGTTACATGTTGACTGGAAACCTAAGGTCTTTTTTCTGAATTGAGGTAGAATTCACATCACATAAAATTAACAGTCTTAACAACTAAGCAGCATTCCATACATTCACAATGTTGTACAACTATCAGGCCTATCTAGCCCCAAAGACCCATTAAGCAGTCCCTCCCTCCCCAGCTCCTGACAAACACTAATCTACCTTTTATTTTATTGAGATATAGCTGACTTACAGTGATCACCACCAATCTACTTTCTATCTCTAGGATTTACCTAGGCTAGACATTTCATTTAGTCTAGCTTCTTTAACTCTGCATAGTATTTTAAAATTTACCTATATTAGAATGCGTATCAGAACCTCATCCATCTTCAGGAATTTTACGTCACATGAATATACCACATGTAGCCTATTCATCCATCAGCTGACACACTGCTTTTGCTTTGTATCCTGTTTCTATCCAGAACAAAAGCTGAAGTGGCCTCAGGGCCTGGTCACGCTCACCAGGACCTCTCAGGCCCAGCCACTCTGACCTCACACAACACACATTCCTAACAGACACTGGACAGACCAACTGCTCCAGCCCCTCCAGAGGAGGACAGTGGTCTCCCTCATACCAGAGACAGAGAAACTTATGACATTTGGAGACTGACGTTTTAGCATTTGGTTGTTAGCTTTGGAAAAGAGAGGATGCATGTAGTCAGAAAAATGGTGGAATCTTGTCTTGGGAACCAAGGAGGAGAAAAGGAAAAACAGGTAAAAGGGGGTTGCCTTTGAATCAATTGTACCTTAAGCAGGAGTAAAGCTAAGTTGTATCGTTTGTGTTCTAGAAAACAAATAAATAGTCCCAAAACAGGAATGATCACTAACTTTAACAAGGGAGTGATTTCAGAAATCCAGGAAGGCTCCTGAATAAACCACCAAGAGAAACAGGTCCACTTCTACCACTCAGTGTCTTCCTATCCACTGCCATAGATAGAATCATGACTTTGCCGACTAAGATCCGTCTAGTCAAGGCTATGGTTTTTCCAGTGGTCATGTATGGATGTGAGAGTTGGACTCTGAAGAAGGCTGAGCGCCGAAGAATTGATGCTTTTGAACTGTGGTGTTGAAGAAGACTCTTGAGAGTCCCTTGGACTGCAAGGAGATCCAACCAGTCCATTCTGAAGGAGATCAACCCTGGGATTTCTTTGGAAGGATTGATGCTAAAGCTGAAAGTCCAGTACTTTGGCCACTTCATGTGAAGAGTTGACTCACTGGAAAAGACTCTGATGCTGGGAGGAGAAGGGGACGACCGAGGATGAGATGGCCGGATGGCATCACGGACTCGATGGACTGCCCCTCCCTCAGACCAAGATGTGTATAAGAGACAGCTCTTGAGAGTCCCTTGGACTGCAAGGAGATCCAACCAGTCCATTCTGAAGGAGATCAACCCTGGGATTTCTTTGGAAGGATTGATGCTAAAGCTGAAAGTCCAGTACTTTGGCCACTTCATGTGAAGAGTTGACTCACTGGAAAAGACTCTGATGCTGGGAGGAGAAGGGGACGACCGAGGATGAGATGGCCGGATGGCATCACGGACTCGATGGACATGAGTCTGAGTGAACTCCGAGAGATAATAATGAACAGGAAGGCCTGGCGTGCTGCGATTCATGGGGTTGCAAAGAGTTGGACACGACTGCGCGACTGAACTGAACACTCTGCACGATATCCATGTCCTTATCACTAGAACCTGTGGCTATCACCTTACAAAGCAAAAGGGACTCTGCTTGTATGATTCAGTTAGGAAATTAGCTGAAGGGAGACTTGTCGATTATCCAGATGGGCCCAATATAAGTACAAGGATCCTTTATAAGAGAGAACTTCTCAGAGTCAGAAAAGGAGATGTAAAAACAGAAGCAGAAGTTGGAGTGATGCAGGAAGCCAAGCCAAGGAATATGGGCAATCCAGAGAAGGCAATGGCACCCCACTCCAGTACTCTTGCCTGGAAAATCCCATGGACAGAGGAGCCTGGTAGGCTGCAGTCCATGGGGTCGTGAAGAGTCAGACATGACTGAGCAACTTCACTTTCACTTTTCACTTTCATGCACTGGAGAAGGAAATGGCAACCCACTCCGGTGTTCTTGCCTGGAGAATCCCAGGAACAGGGGAGCCTGGTGGGCTACCGTCTGTGGGGTCGCACAGAGTCGGTCACGACTGAAGCGACTTAGCAGCAGCAGCAAGGAAGTCAAAAAGGAAAGGGAATAGATTTTCCCTGGAGCCTCTAGTAGGAACACAGCCCACACCTTGATTCTAGCTCAGTTAAGACCTATTTTGGACTTATGACCTCCAAAGTATAAGATAATAAATTTGCGTCATTTTAAGCCACTTAGTTTGTGGTAATTTCTTACAGTACGAACAACAGGAAACTAGCAAACCCATCAAAAATGCCCAGCATTCCTGCAGTTTACCAACCTGCCGAAACACGTGTTAAAGTACCCTGTGAGGCTGGTTGTCCTCCACGGGGGTGATACCTGTGTCTTCGTGATCTATCGAGTGTGCAGTCTGCATGAGCACACCAACACACATGCAAAAGACAGAGCTGAGGGAGAGGGGAAGCACATGTGTGCACATGTGTGCAAGCAAACCTGGAATTAGAACAAAACTTGACCTTGAAGTTTGTTACAACTGGAATGGAGAGGAAAAAAAAAAAAAGGAAGGATCCCAAATTTTTCACATCTGCCATAAAACATTTCACAGCACCATAGAATCAGATGGGCCCTGATGAAAGGTTTTAATAGGTAACTATCCAGTGTGGTAAAGCTTAGAAAATGAACTTTCAAGTCGGCTACTTTTCCAGTTAAATGAATCTGATTCTCTCCACAGAGAATTCAACTCCCACAAACCAAGGGAAAAACCCTTTTCCACATAACAAGTGGCATGGCAGAGATAAAACTTGGCTACATAATGACTTCGTTACTCTTGTTGCAAACCATCTGTCAAATTTTGTTTAACAAGTGGGGTAAATTCAAGAGAAATAAATAACAGTTTTCTGCAAAGGCTTATGTGCACACAGGTATATTTAAATGAGCTATGCTTGACATACAGCACATGCACACACATACACACGCTCACTGTCTCAGTTTCCTGGCAATGTACTCTTGGTTAAATACACAACCATGAAGCCCAGAGAGAGAGAGGCAAATCATTCTTCCTCCTCCCTCCCCACTTCTCACTCTGCTTCCCCCCTCCCTCTCATCTTGTTCCTCCGGGAACTCAGACCCAAACCAGCTCTGCTCCTTCCCAGCTGCCAATTCCCCAGAACCTTCACAACTCACCCTCACAGCCGTAGTCCTCTTAAAACAAACAGGACATAAATCAGCCACAAAAACTAACTCAGCTTCAAACCAGCCTGTTCCAACATTAACAGTGCCTTTGTTGTCAATAAACCTATGTTTGACTTCTATTTTTATGTGTATTTTATTTATAAATTACTAATGCTTTTCCTGGAGCAAAATGGTCAAAGTAATAGTCTGTACTGAGCTATATTCCAACAGCTAAAAAAGAAAAAAATGCAGTTCAAACTGAGTCAAGGAGAACTGTTAGCTGTGGCTATACAGGCATGTCCCAACTCTGCCTGGTCTCCAAGACCTCCCTTCTTATTCCCATCTACCAGGAGCGGGGCAAGACCATGTGGACTGTATGCTGCAGTCATCAGACAGACGGAAAGCGGCAGATATGGCTCTGAGGAGCCCTTCTATCTGGCTGTGCATAGTCTTCAGACAATAGTATTGACATATTCATTCAAACCGGAGGAAGTGCAGAGGTGGTGGTTTTATACTAAATGAGAACTGACTACAAACCAAGTAGATGACAGACGGTCCAGCCCCTTGGGAACCCCAAGAACCTGCAGAAGCAACAGATCTCTCTCTCCTGATCTTCAGCACAAGCTAGAATATGCTGCTTCCTTGCTGCATGAAAAAAAAATAAACTGCTTACAGAAGAAAGCATAAGAACAAGTCAAGATTTAACACGAAGTTCCAGTTCTTTCTTTGCTCAGAAATCCCAAGATCCAATTCTCTCCCATAGGAAGCTCTCTATATCAGGGGTTTGGAAGATGAAGTGACCTATATGAAGGGAATAGGAGAAAAAGATGACAATTCAAAGGTCTTGAGTCATTCAACTTAACAGCAACTTTCTTCTCTGATTCCTGGTTCAACTGGTTTGAAACATGTGTCGCTTTTACATAACTGGGGAGACAGGACATAACACGGATGGGCAAAGTCTATCACCTTGGGAGGAGGAGAACAGCTTCTCTCATGTCAAAGCCTTCCCCAAGGACGCCCAATTTGCCAATAGACACATGGGGGTCCCACCTTCCAAATATCACAGGTTCACAGCAGGTAAGAGCAGGAAGGTACCTGAGAGAATGCCTTGTCCAAATCCTTAGTTACCAAGGAGATGGTATCTCATAGCCCCACAATATGGGGGAAAGGGGAGAGCTGCAACCAGAACTCTGGTTTTCTCACTCCTCCTGTATTTTATTTTCAATGCAAAGGAAGTGAGGGCTCTTCCAGAAGCTGACGAAATAGGTATGTGTGTGGCTGCAATGGGAGCAGGAATGGAGAGGGTCTGCTACAGAGCCACTGGCTTTCCCTCTGGGATCCAGCTAAGGAGTGAGCAGGTACAAATTTGGACAAGTGGCCTGGCCTTTTAAGGGTGCATGGGACAGTTCTGGAAGAGGATAGCTCGCTCTTCTGCCTCAGGGACTCCAAGACATCCCCACCTTCCTGAGTTTACTCAGCTCCTCCCTCTACCTTCTGCCTCTCTGCCCAAGGGCCTCAATTCTTCCAGCCCCGCCATCAGACCAGCCCCTGCATCTCCATAGGAAGTGTCCCTCCACTTGGCTGAGAGTGCAAACCTAGGTTTACAAGTCAAGGGGGCCCATCTACGGGCACAGAGGCTTTTAGCCTGAAGCTGGTAGATTTCATGTATCTAATCTCTACCAGCCTTTATAATTCTGCTCAAACCCTTCTCCTTCCTTCAACAAGCATTTCTGATACTCTCATATGCTCAGACATATGCTCACCCCACCCTCTCCCAGTACTCTGAAGAAATCATAACAGCTTATATGTCAGGGACAAGTTAGTGTTCAAAATTATGTAAGATACTATAGGCCATGGTGGCCCAAATGGTAAAGAATCTCCCTAGGAGGAGAACAGCTTCTCTCATGTCAAAGCCTTCCCCAAGGACGCCCAATTTGCCAATAGACACATGGGGGTCCCACCTTCCAAATATCACAGGTTCACAGCAGGTAAGAGCAGGAAGGTACCTGAGAGAATGCCTTGTCCAAATCCTTAGTTACCAAGGAGATGGTATCTCATAGCCCCACAATATGGGGGAAAGGGGAGAGCTGCAACCAGAACTCTGGTTTTCTCACTCCTCCTGTATTTTATTTTCAATGCAAAGGAAGTGAGGGCTCTTCCAGAAGCTGACGAAATAGGTATGTGTGTGGCTGCAATGGGAGCAGGAATGGAGAGGGTCTGCTACAGAGCCACTGGCTTTCCCTCTGGGATCCAGCTAAGGAGTGAGCAGGTACAAATTTGGACAAGTGGCCTGGCCTTTTAAGGGTGCATGGGACAGTTCTGGAAGAGGATAGCTCGCTCTTCTGCCTCAGGGACTCCAAGACATCCCCACCTTCCTGAGTTTACTCAGCTCCTCCCTCTACCTTCTGCCTCTCTGCCCAAGGGCCTCAATTCTTCCAGCCTCGCCATCAGACCAGCCCCTGCATCTCCATAGGAAGTGTCCCTCCACTTGGCTGAGAGTGCAAACCTAGGTTTACAAGTCAAGGGGGCCCATCTACGGGCACAGAGGCTTTTAGCCTGAAGCTGGTAGATTTCATGTATCTAATCTCTACCAGCCTTTATAATTCTGCTCAAACCCTTCTCCTTCCTTCAACAAGCATTTCTGATACTCTCATATGCTCAGACATATGCTCACCCCACCCTCTCCCAGTACTCTGAAGAAATCATAACAGCTTATATGTCAGGGACAAGTTAGTGTTCAAAATTATGTAAGATACTATAGGCCATGGTGGCCCAAATGGTAAAGAATCTCCCTGCAACGTGGGAGACCCAGATTTGATTTCTGGATCAGGAAGATTCCCTGGAGAAGGGAATCCACTCTGGTATTCTTGCCTGGAGAATTCCATGGACAGAGGAGCCTGGTGGGCTACAGTCCACGGGATTGCAAAGAGATGGACTTGACTGAGTGACTATCACAAAAAAAACAAAATATGTAAGATACAGCACCCCTTCTCAGGGACCCACTAACATCTACACTTTTCTCCACCTTCTGCGTCCAGGAAGTCTCTGTTTAGTATGCAGTTAGTTAGTTCTTAGATCGTCATGTCTTCTTCAAGTCTTTTTTTCTTAACCTATAGCCCAAACTTCTGAGGTTCAAAAGGCAGGATCAGACTTTGTTTTCTGCTGTATCATTCGTTACTGAAGAAAGTTAAAAATAAAATCCCCAGCTTACAGAAAGAGGTGCAGAGGAATGCAGATTGAACAAGAAAAAGAAAAGGTCAGTGGTGATCTAATTCAATATCCTGTCAACACAACCACTGAATGAGTGCTTCTTCTCTGCTGGACATTCTCATCTCCACTCTCTCATTTTATCTCATGTCACAGAGGAGTCAACAGACTCACATGACCGAGGACTTCCTCAGAGCTGCGTGGTCCACACGCTCGCTCCTCAGACAGGTGCACAGTCTCAAGGCTGGGGCCATGCGCTTGTTCACAGTCAGGGTGGCGACTCAGAGTGGCTAGACTGACGGGCCAGGTTTGAGTCCCTCCACCTACTCACCGAGTACCTGCCTCCCAGCTGACTTCCCTGAGCCCATATCCTCACCTGCAGAATGGCAGTGACAACCACACACATCTACCGTCCTAATTCCCATCCTTTCTCAACGGATCATTGGGAGATTAAGTCAGTTAATACCTGTAAAAGTAGTCAGAATCATGTCTGGCTCGCCCTGCGTTCTTAACGTGAGCCACCATCACCATCCTCATCACCATCTCCCTGGTACACAGTGCAGGGCACATTGCCCACTGCAGCCAACACTACAAAAACTACTGGCTTACCTGTGGGGGAATAGGTTCCTCTCAGGTGCCAACATGCCCATCTGAGAGCATTTCAGGGTGGCTCAGCTTTGACAAGCCAGCTACCCTCTGGGACTCCAGATCATTCCCACCCAGTTCCAGTCCACATGCGCCAGCCCTCTCTCCTCCCCTGCACCCATGAGTGCTTCCAGAACTGCAATGACTCACTTCTCAGAAATCTCAGACCTGCCATGCCTCCCCAATGAGATCTCAAGCCACTTGAAGATGCAGAATCGAGTCCATGAATACAATTCTGGGATCCCCAAAACTGGAGACGTAATTGGGGATGTGCTTTCCAGCATTTTGTGCTAGCACACAGCAGAGAACAGCCCTTGGCATTTATCTGTTTGGCTAATTTCCCGTTACTCATCAGTATCAATGTTGTTTCTGGTCCCAGCTATTAACCAATTCAGGTATTTGTTTCTGCCTCATGCACCTAATCATGCTACAAAATTTGGAATTACTTTAGATTAAGGGCGCCTAGGACATAAATACTTGCTGGCAGGTAAGGTGAAACAAACCTGATGGGCCAGCCTCTTCTTAGTACTTCATTGGAGCCTGTGGGAAAGCCAGGCCTTCTTTTCAGCTTGGAGAGCCCCAGGAGACAGGAACCAAAGTTAAGGTTCTGGACAGCAGAGAAAGGAAGGACAAGGCCCACACATTCGGAAATAAGACAAAGCAAGGAAACAAGACTCCAGATGGTTTTAGGAAACTGCTTCCAGTAGAAAGCCCAATCCTTCCTCAGTTCTTATCATAAAAACCCATAGGCTTCTCCAAAATAAGCGACCAAGGAGAGGAGGCTAACCAATTTACAGATAGAGAAACCGAGGCCAGAAACATGAGGGGACTTGCCCCAATATTTCCTGAGACAAAGAAAAGGTGAGTGAAGAAAAGGAAAACAATGAATTGGAAATGATAACTGATAAGGATACACAGACACCAGTCCTAACTCCGCCATGCATCCAGACACACTACCTCTCTGGGGCCCCAGGCTCATCTATAAAATCAGACATGGAAGACATGCCCAGTGACACAGTCCACAGGTATCAGAGACACCCAGCCACATCCTAGGACCCTCCAAGATCCCTCTTACAATCTAGTGTTGTTTCTCAACACAGTCTTGGAAGTAGTACTCTAAATAGTGTGCACACACTGCACAACTAGACAAAGATACACAGACGTATTAAGAGAATGTACGTGAATGCAGAAGGCGATTTTAACTCACTTGAGTTGTTAAATGTTTACTTTTTACCTTCTTTTCCCCTTGGTAAAATTCTCTCTCTCTCTCTCTCTCTCTCTCTCTCTCACACACACACACACACACACACACACACACACACACACACACAAGAAAGGCCCAACTTCTCTGGCCACTGGGGTTTCTGTTCCCAGGCAACACTGTGCCAAGGAGGGGGATGGAAGCCAGCAACGGTGGCCCATGAGGGCCAACAAAGAGGGGCCAAGCACTCCCACTGTCACCACCCTGAAACACCTGGTCGAGCCTGATTAATGAGATGAGGACCAGATGCTAAAAAAACGTCTGCTAAATTAAAAGAAAAGAGAAACAAAGAGAAAAGGAAAGGAAACCAGAAGCCTGCCTTTAATACAGTGCACTTTGTTATCTGTAATGTCTTTCAACCACAGATAACAGAATCAACCACATGGAATCTAAGATGCATGCCAGGTGAAAAAACACCATAAAGACATAATAAAAAGTTCCACCAGTGCCCATAAATTGCTGGGGGACTGTTACAAGGGCAGAGCCATAAATTCTTGATGTTTCCCAAATTAGAGGGTACCAACACATATGCAGATATATTTGTGTGGGTAATTGAGGGCTAAAAATCTTACATTAAACACAGCTCCCTCCTTCAAACGCTGTTAGAGGAGCCTCCACCAGGCACGCACACACAGCACACACTGTAGGAATTCAATTTGGAAACCATCATCTAAAGCACAGAGGAGAACAGGAAAGTCATATTGCTATAATGCTTAGATTATCAATCATCTTGACAGTTTATTGGCTTTATCACACACATACCATTAAAATGATGTCTGGCCTAGACTGTCAGGAGCAAACATTAAACAGACCAGGATTAAAAAGCAGATCCCAAACAGCACTCCAGTCAAGTTTCCCTTCCACTCTGAAATTAGTTAGAGCTGACTAAGAAACTGGCGCTCGACTTTGAAGAAATATACAGCCCAAAAGGCTGAGAGTCAACTCAGACCTGACGAGCTGATAGGTAATGTCATGTTATGGCAAATCTGACTCTCTTGAGGTTGATTTATCACATACTCCGTGCAACAGAATGATTGCTAATGGTGGAAGGGCAAGGGAGGAGGGGAAGAAAACACTAACGTCACTGGCCGCTTTGCACAACCAAGGGCTTGCATCCAAAGGGCCAGACCAGCTCCCTGAAGTGGGCTGGGCATGCTAATAAATTCACACGACTGAGCAAACATATTAACATTACCCCCACACAGGTTATTAAAGTGATTTTACAGATTCAGAAGAACAGAATAGGCAGCAGAAGAGGCATTCATAATTCAAGAGCTCTAGACAGCGCAAGAGTTACAAACCCTATACGTATTTAAAAACGCCTCTGCGTGTGTCACTTTGGCAAGGAAACCTCAACACCATTAAAACTATACTAGCACATCAATAGGGCTCAGCTGAGAGCTGCGTACCTGCCTTTTACTAGGCCAGGGCTTTATAGACGCCTTAGGAAGAAAGGGGAAATGGGAAATTCAGCACTAATTAAAGGGAACCTTCTGTGCGAAGGAAAAATGGGGGCATTTCTGAAATACATATATAAAAGGAACATGTTTTGGAACCTCCGCCAAGGCCTTGGCTTGGTTCACAGTCCCTAGAACTGTTCTCTGTTTGGAAGTTGCAGAGCTATTCTGGTTGTGATTAATAGTTTGCTTTCCTCTACAAGTAAGTCATTAACAGAAGGGTGGGGTGGGGTGCAGAGAAAACTGAAAGAGGAGGAACTGGCCCAGAAACAATGCAAGTACGAAAATCAGACCACATTTTTTCCTTTTTTTTTTTTTTTGCTCTCCCTGCTTCTCTACTCAAGGGGCGCCCCAAGACCTCTCCACTGAGTGACTCCAACACGACCCTTTAGGTGGCAAGACTCATGAGGGCAGCACTTTTCTCTTGTTCCTTTCCCTTAAGTGGGCTTGTCAGTACTTTGAAAATTCAGTTAACTCATTCTTCAGAGAATGCTCTGGAAAATGACAGGACGAAAGCAGCCACAGGGCATGAAGGAGCCATCCCCAGCAGCAATCCTGGTCTCACTGGGTACCCCTGACAACCAAGGTCTCCCCCAGCGGGCAGTGGCCCCGTCCCGCGATGCTTCCAGCCAGCCGTCCGTCTCCAAGCATTGCTGCCTGTTCTCTTGGTTACGTGCTGGGAAAGAAGGGTGGCAGTCCCCTGGGGGCTCAGCTGGTTAAGAATCTGCCTGAAGCGCGGGAGATCTGGGTTTGATCCCTGGGTTGGGAAGATCCCCTAGAGAAGGGAACTATTACCCACTCCAGTATTCTGGCCTGGAGAATTCCATGGACTGTATAGTCCCATGGGGTCACAGAGAGTCGGACATGATTGAAGCGACTTTCATTTTCACACCGTTTGCCCAGGGAGTCATTTCCTGTATGTCAGATGTCACCAGATGGGGAGGAAAAAAAAAAAGTCATGCCAAAACATAAAGGTTGTATGCAACTGAGTCGACCCTGAACTTTATACCTGAGTGAGCATCTGGGCTTGGGAACCCAGGTGGGACCCACGCACATCCTCAAGCATGCGCACACTCAAAAGCATCACTGCTCTTTGTACAAGAGCCAGAAGAGACATAGGAGGGCAAGGGCAGTCAGCATCCAAGCTCCTTAACACTAGAAACTTCCTCTGCCGTCACCTCTGGCTCTGATTTCCAAAGTACTCTCACTGTCAGTGAGGAGGAAATCTCCCACAACTCTCCCTCCTTCCACCCTCCCCCAACAGGAAATAGACAGAATCTCTGCTTTCACACTCGAAGACATCAAGGCACCAAGAGCTCCATGGGGAGATACGAAGCAACCCACCCATGAAATCAATCATCAAGGTCCCTGGGCACCAGCCAAGAGACCAACATGATGCTGAGCTCCTTCATGGACACACAGCAGTCTGAGGAGCATGGCCCATGTCTCCACACAGCCTACAACCCACCCAGCCAGGCAACACAACGAGCTCATCACCAGGCAGAAGGGTCGCCATTCTTTCCACCAGCCCCTGAGCTCCTGCCGAGCAGGGCCCATACCTGCTGCAAAAACCAAATCAAGGTGCAGGCACCAGGTATGAATGGAAAAAAAAAAAAGAATCATGATTTTTTAATCAAACAATAACACACACAAAGAATGAAAAGGTAGAGTTAACTGTTGGTTAGTCTGGAAACACTAGGTTGGCTGCCAATTCAGGACCTTCTTCTACCTAGTGACTGAAAGACAGCCAGCCAGGGGGGCAGCAGGAAGCTGAAAAAACTTACTCTCTTTTCTCTAAGTCCTCCTACAACTCCCTTCTCTTCCCCACCTTCCTAAGGCTGATGCTGCATGAGTGCCCACATTTTGGGTCATCCCAGTGTGACCATAATCAGAACAGTTAGGCAGAACAGGATTAATGAACAGAGGAAATACAAAGAAATGAGATAACTGAAGTCTACTTTAGCCTAGTTCTACTTATGTTTCATTGCCTCCTATCTTGAAAATGGCTCTAAAAGCTTTCCAAGAGTCATCCTAACAGTAAGTTCACTGGAGTTTTTCTTATTATGAAAAATAATAAGCCTTGACTGTTCTGTGTTTGTATATCAGGTACTTCACAGGAGTCCTAGGGAGAGGGCAGAAGTCAGTACGGCCCAGCATGAGCTCTTAGTGAATATGTGCTGGTCACAACTGAAATGTGCAACAGTGATCTAAAAAGTTAAATACGGTAGCGTGAGAGTTCAACAGGAGAGAGACACCATCAGCTTGAGAACTGTTGTTGCACGATACAGAAACGGGAACGGTGAATGTGAACTCACCCCAAGGGGCGGCTGGTGGGGAAGGGGTGGATCCATAAAGGACAGCTTTATGGAGAGAGTAGGAATCAGCGGAGAAGGCAATGGCGCCCCACTCCAGTACTCTTGCCTGGAAAATCCCATGGACGGAGGAGCCTGGTGGGCTGCAGTCAGACACTTAGGGTCAGACACGACTGAGCGACTTCACTTTCACTTTTCACTTTTATGCATTGGGGAAGGAAATGGCAACCCACTCCAGTGTTCTTGCCTGCAGAATCCCAGGGACAGGGGAGCCTGGTGGGCTGCCATCTATGAGGTCGCACAGAGTCGGACACGACTGAAACGACTTAGCAGCAGCAGCAGCAGGAATCAGCCAGTCCTTGAAGTGTGGGCAGACAGAGAAGGGCAGTCCATGCAGGAAGAATGTGGGAGGAGGGTACTGAAGAGGGTCCCTGAAGGTGTCAGGGAGGGGAGTGGACAGAGCCAAGGGGGATAGGAGACGACTAGGGATCCCAAGCAGGGCATGAAATGAACATCTCACACTTGCTCCTGGTCTTCTACCAACGACTGATCCTCTCCCAATGTTTTCTATTAGGGCACCAATGGCTGACTATTCCCTGATTATCTGTAATATATGGCCATGCAACTGAGGTATGGCCCATGGGATCTGAGCAACTTCCAGGTGCTGACTCTGGGGAGAAGAGATAACCCAGATCGTGGCTGTAGTAGTCAACTGGCTAGAACCATGCTGGTGAGGGTAGCAGTCTAGAGATGGCCATAGTACGGCTAAAGGATTTTAGGAGCACGACACCATGGAGCCACTGCCCCAGCCCTGCAATGCTACACATGGGCTGGGATGAGAACTTTCCACTCCCATCTTGCTGACCCACTTTTGAGTCTTGTTACAACAGCCATCCCTGAACCATAACTAAAACAACCCTTATTCATCCAGTTCCAAAGGCAGGCACTCAGGTGTCAGCCTTGATGCCTTCTTGTCCCGCACACCCACAACCTCTATCACCAAGTTCTTCCCATGTTCACCGGTATCTATCACTCAAGCGTTCCCCTTTATCTCATTGTAACAGTCAAGTACACGATCTATCCACACCTACTCTGACCTTCTCTCTCCATGATCATCACACTGTAACCACGGTGATTTTTTTTTCAGACGAATATGATGATGTCCCCTGATGCAAACTCCCAGTGGTTTCCCAGGATAATGACAAAAATCTTTAATACATACTACAGGGCTTGGCACAATCTGATACCTAGTTGCCTCTCTTATACCATACTCCGCACCAACTTTCTAGAGACCCTTAATACCTACAATGCTTCTTTCTCCCACCGCAGGGCCTTTACACAAACTGTTCCCAGTGCCTAGAATGAGTTTTCCCCCTTCCTTATTTGGTTATTTCATCCTTCAGATCTTTACTGAAGCATCACTTGGTTAGTGAAGTCTTCCCTGACCTACCACATCAGGTCAATTGTCCCTATTATTACATGCACTAATGCATAATTTTATTCATTAATACATACATTTTTACCCATGAGGCTTTCTCATAATATTCTATTTATAATTAGCTGGTTGTCTAGTATGCCTCACTTTCTATTAATCTAGAAAAATATGAAGTGAATATTACATTTGTCTACCACCCCCTTCTCCCCCAAGACTGTTTGTTCAGTGAGGACAGGGATGCCGCTGCTATTCATTTTTGGATCTCTAGTACCTGACATGATGCTTGGCAAAAAGACACTCAAGAAATATTTAACAAATCAATGAACTAACACAAAAAATGAATTAAGAAATGGTTCTGGTCTCTGCTATGCTTCTTACTTCATTAATACTCTTTATCTGTCTGCTATCTGACTCATCAGACACCCTTAAGCTTCCAGGTTGTTGATCTCACCAGACAAAGCAAAGGTTCTCATAATTAAAATTGGCGAGAAATATCCTGCCTGCTCTTTCTCATTCAGCTTTCTTCCCCCCATAAAGACAACCTACTGTGTGAGCATGGTTCCTTATTCCCAATACAACTACTGTGATGTCTACAACTACTGTGACAACTACAAGTACTGAGCATCACTGGTACTTAATGGTCCATTAGATGGCCACCTTGATGGAAGCCAGAAGGTGGTTAATGCCCTACAAACTAACTCTAAACCAAGGTAACAGAGGGTGACAAAGGGATTATGGCATCTATAAACCAATAGTCATGGTTCAGAATACTAATATTCATTAACTGAATGAGAAATCAGGCACCCTGGATTCCGGACCAACTATCAAGTGGGACAACTGAATCACAGGGGCTCTGGCCAGGTTCCCTAAATGTCTGAGTCAACAGGTAGGGTTTTTCCTTGATAAATTCACCACCATCACCCCTTCCCTTCACACACACACACCACATACAGCACCAGCCGTCTCTAGCACTGCCAAGTTGCAGCTTCCAAAACGTTCCAGAAGCAGCCAGTGAAACTGCTCTAAAAACTAGCCGATTCCACATTCAAATGCAAAATCATTCCTAAAGAAGACAAACAGGATGGAGGCACCTATAATAAATACAAAAGGCTATTAACTGCCAGAAGGTAGCCTGACCTCCAAAAACTGCGCATTCCCTAGAGGAAAGAGTTCCTCCCCGGCATCTGCACTTTTACGCAGAGATCGCCAAAAAGCCTTTATGTGCTCCTCTCAGATTAAACTCAAGAAAGGCGGCCAATGATGCCAGTGGGTGATGCTGCAAGTCCACTGCCTCTGCCTGGGAATTGCAGGGCTGGGGAGGGAAGGACAAGCGCCATCCAGGGTGAGTGGAGTGGGGAATGCCCCTGGTAGAGCCTGGGGAGGCCTGTGGATGCACTGAAAGAAGCAGCAAAAGGAAACGCAGGCCCAGGCTAGCAACCTGCCTGGGTTTAAAGGGCCATCCAGGCCCTGAGGCCATGGGAACCAAGAGTCAATTTATCATACTCAATGCTTCCCCAAGAAACGCTGGTTTAGCAAGGGCTCTAATTCCCATTCTGCAGAAGAATCAACTGAGCACACGGCTGTGCTGTGCTTAATTGCTCAGTCATGTCCAACTCTTTGTGACCCCGTGAACTGCAGCCCATGTCCTCTATTCATGGGGATTCTCCTGGCAAGAATACTGGAGCGGGTTGCCATGCCCTCCTCCAGGGGATCTTCCCAAGCTAGGGATCGAACCCAGGTCTCTCACATTGCAGGCAAATTGTCTACCATCGGCCCCACCAGGGAAGCTCATGGAGGCGCGTGGCAATGATCCCAATAATTCAAGTCAGAGGTTAATTTTTTTAATCTAAAAATCAAGAAGATATGTGGTGACATGAAAAGATGTTCAAAGTGACTAATTATCAAAGAGATGTAAATCCAAACTACAACGAGGTACCACCTCCCACTGGTGAGAATGGCCATCATTAAAAAGTCTGCAAACAACAAATGCTGGAGAGGGTATGGGAAAAAGAGAACCCCTCCTACACTGCTGATGGGAAGGTAAGTTGGCACAG
>SJYC01007836.1:0-23563 GCA_006408675.1 Madoqua kirkii | reverse complement strand
GCAGAAGTCAGTACGGCCCAGCATGAGCTCTTAGTGAATATGTGCTGGTCACAACTGAAATGTGCAACAGTGATCTAAAAAGTTAAATACGGTAGCGTGAGAGTTCAACAGGAGAGAGACACCATCAGCTTGAGAACTGTTGTTGCACGATACAGAAACGGGAACGGTGAATGTGAACTCACCCCAAGGGGCGGCTGGTGGGGAAGGGGTGGATACATAAAGGACAGCTTTATGGAGAGAGTAGGAATCAGCGGAGAAGGCAATGGCGCCCCACTCCAGTACTCTTGCCTGGAAAATCCCATGGACGGAGGAGCCTGGTGGGCTGCAGTCAGACACTTAGGGTCAGACACGACTGAGCGACTTCACTTTCACTTTTCACTTTTATGCATTGGGGAAGGAAATGGCAACCCACTCCAGTGTTCTTGCCTGCAGAATCCCAGGGACAGGGGAGCCTGGTGGGCTGCCATCTATGAGGTCGCACAGAGTCGGACACGACTGAAACGACTTAGCAGCAGCAGCAGCAGGAATCAGCCAGTCCTTGAAGTGTGGGCAGACAGAGAAGGGCAGTCCATGCAGGAAGAATGTGGGAGGAGGGTACTGAAGAGGGTCCCTGAAGGTGTCAGGGAGGGGAGTGGACAGAGCCAAGGGGGATAGGAGACGACTAGGGATCCCAAGCAGGGCATGAAATGAACATCTCACACTTGCTCCTGGTCTTCTACCAACGACTGATCCTCTCCCAATGTTTTCTATTAGGGCACCAATGGCTGACTATTCCCTGATTATCTGTAATATATGGCCATGCAACTGAGGTATGGCCCATGGGATCTGAGCAACTTCCAGGTGCTGACTCTGGGGAGAAGAGATAACCCAGATCGTGGCTGTAGTAGTCAACTGGCTAGAACCATGCTGGTGAGGGTAGCAGTCTAGAGATGGCCATAGTACGGCTAAAGGATTTTAGGAGCACGACACCATGGAGCCACTGCCCCAGCCCTGCAATGCTACACATGGGCTGGGATGAGAACTTTCCACTCCCATCTTGCTGACCCACTTTTGAGTCTTGTTACAACAGCCATCCCTGAACCATAACTAAAACAACCCTTATTCATCCAGTTCCAAAGGCAGGCACTCAGGTGTCAGCCTTGATGCCTTCTTGTCCCGCACACCCACAACCTCTATCACCAAGTTCTTCCCATGTTCACCGGTATCTATCACTCAAGCGTTCCCCTTTATCTCATTGTAACAGTCAAGTACACGATCTATCCACACCTACTCTGACCTTCTCCTCTCCATGATCATCACACTGTAACCACGGTGATTTTTTTTTCAGACGAATATGATGATGTCCCCTGATGCAAACTCCCAGTGGTTTCCCAGGATAATGACAAAAATCTTTAATACATACTACAGGGCTTGGCACAATCTGATACCTAGTTGCCTCTCTTATACCATACTCCGCACCAACTTTCTAGAGACCCTTAATACCTACAATGCTTCTTTCTCCCACCGCAGGGCCTTTACACAAACTGTTCCCAGTGCCTAGAATGAGTTTTCCCCCTTCCTTATTTGGTTATTTCATCCTTCAGATCTTTACTGAAGCATCACTTGGTTAGTGAAGTCTTCCCTGACCTACCACATCAGGTCAATTGTCCCTATTATTACATGCACTAATGCATAATTTTATTCATTAATACATACATTTTTACCCATGAGGCTTTCTCATAATATTCTATTTATAATTAGCTGGTTGTCTAGTATGCCTCACTTTCTATTAATCTAGAAAAATATGAAGTGAATATTACATTTGTCTACCACCCCCTTCTCCCCCAAGACTGTTTGTTCAGTGAGGACAGGGATGCCGCTGCTATTCATTTTTGGATCTCTAGTACCTGACATGATGCTTGGCAAAAAGACACTCAAGAAATATTTAACAAATCAATGAACTAACACAAAAAATGAATTAAGAAATGGTTCTGGTCTCTGCTATGCTTCTTACTTCATTAATACTCTTTATCTGTCTGCTATCTGACTCATCAGACACCCTTAAGCTTCCAGGTTGTTGATCTCACCAGACAAAGCAAAGGTTCTCATAATTAAAATTGGCGAGAAATATCCTGCCTGCTCTTTCTCATTCAGCTTTCTTCCCCCCATAAAGACAACCTACTGTGTGAGCATGGTTCCTTATTCCCAATACAACTACTGTGATGTCTACAACTACTGTGACAACTACAAGTACTGAGCATCACTGGTACTTAATGGTCCATTAGATGGCCACCTTGATGGAAGCCAGAAGGTGGTTAATGCCCTAACAAACTAACTCTAAACCAAGGTAACAGAGGGTGACAAAGGGATTATGGCATCTATAAACCAATAGTCATGGTTCAGAATACTAATATTCATTAACTGAATGAGAAATCAGGCACCCTGGATTCCGGACCAACTATCAAGTGGGACAACTGAATCACAGGGGCTCTGGCCAGGTTCCCTAAATGTCTGAGTCAACAGGTAGGGTTTTTCCTTGATAAATTCACCACCATCACCCCTTCCCTTCACACACACACACCACATACAGCACCAGCCGTCTCTAGCACTGCCAAGTTGCAGCTTCCAAAACGTTCCAGAAGCAGCCAGTGAAACTGCTCTAAAAACTAGCCGATTCCACATTCAAATGCAAAATCATATCTAAAGAAGACAAACAGGACGGAGGCACCTATAATAAATACAAAAGGCTATTAACTGCCAGAAGGTAGCCTGACCTCCAAAAACTGCGCATTCCCTAGAGGAAAGAGTTCCTCCCCGGCATCTGCACTTTTACGCAGAGATCGCCAAAAAGCCTTTATGTGCTCCTCTCAGATTAAACTCAAGAAAGGCGGCCAATGATGCCAGTGGGTGATGCTGCAAGTCCACTGCCTCTGCCTGGGAATTGCAGGGCTGGGGAGGGAAGGACAAGCGCCATCCAGGGTGAGTGGAGTGGGGAATGCCCCTGGTAGAGCCTGGGGAGGCCTGTGGATGCACTGAAAGAAGCAGCAAAAGGAAACGCAGGCCCAGGCTAGCAACCTGCCTGGGTTTAAAGGGCCATCCAGGCCCTGAGGCCATGGGAACCAAGAGTCAATTTATCATACTCAATGCTTCCCCAAGAAACGCTGGTTTAGCAAGGGCTCTAATTCCCATTCTGCAGAAGAAGCAACTGAGCACACGGCTGTGCTGTGCTTAATTGCTCAGTCATGTCCAACTCTTTGTGACCCCGTGAACTGCAGCCCATGTCCTCTATTCATGGGGATTCTCCTGGCAAGAATACTGGAGCGGGTTGCCATGCCCTCCTCCAGGGGACCTTCCCAAGCTAGGGATCGAACCCAGGTCTCTCACATTGCAGGCAAATTGTCTACCATCGGCCCCACCAGGGAAGCTCATGGAGGCGCGTGGCAATGATCCCAATAATTCAAGTCAGAGGTTAATTTTTTTAATCTAAAAATCAAGAAGATATGTGGTGACATGAAAAGATGTTCAAAGTGACTAATTATCAAAGAGATGTAAATCCAAACTACAACGAGGTACCACCTCCCACTGGTGAGAATGGCCATCATTAAAAAGTCTGCAAACAACAAATGCTGGAGAGGGTATGGGAAAAAGAGAACCCCTCCTACACTGCTGATGGGAAGGTAAGTTGGCACAGCTGCTATGGAGCTCACTATGGAGGTTCCTCAAAAAATTAAAAATAGTACTAGTAAATGACACAGCAATTCCACTCCTGGGCACAGATCTAAAGAAAACTATAATTCAAAAAGATACATGGACCCCTGTACCCACAGCAGCTCTATTCACAATTACCCAAAACGTGGAGACAACCAAAATGTCCATCAGCAGAGGAACGGATAAAGGCGATGTGGCACCTACACACAATACGACTTAGCCACTAAAAAGAACAAAATAATGCCATCTGCAGCAACATGGATGCAATTAGAGATTATTGTGCCAAATGAAGTAAGAAAGAGGAAGACAAATGCCATGATATCACATGTGTAATCTAGACTATGGCACAAACTAACCTATCTATGAAACAATCAGAATCTCAAGGAGCACAGACTTGTGGTTGCCAAGCAGGAGGGAGGAGGAAGAGGGATAGACTGGGAGTTTGGGATTAGTACAAGCAAACCATTCTATTCCATTTAGAATAGGTCCAACTGTATAGCACAGGGAACGATATTCAATCTCCTGGGATAAACAATAATGGAAGAGAATATTAAAAAGAATGTGTGTGTGTGTAACTGAGTCGCTTTGCTATACAGCAGAAATTAGAACATTTTAAATCAACTATACTTCAATAACAAAAAAGGGAAGGTTTGTTGCTTGTTTTCTGGACTGGGTGGCTCTATGATAATCCTCTGCCAAGCCACGCCCACCACCGGGGGAAGGTGAAATGGATCAGTGTTATGGAGGCCGTGAGAGTGCATTGCTATCCTGCTCTCTTCTTCCTGGGCACACACTGGACTTCACTTTGCAGGCTCCTTCCAGGAAGGTGGGCTCATATAGCTAGTTCTCACCAGTGAGGCGTGAAAGGAGTGAGGGGTGCAACTTTGGAACAGAGGTGGTTGTTAGACTTGGTGTGCCTTCTCTGCATTCCTCTGCTCCATCCAATAGAACAACTGAGGGGGCTCCAAAAACAGAGCAGGGAGCCACAAGAGGAAAGGAGCCCGGGCCCCTGAGTGATGGCATAAAACACTGCCTCCCTCTTCCACCTCACTCCCACTATACACACATTCACACACACACACTGCTTCAGACTTGAAATAAACAGACCTTTATCATATCAAGCCATCTTATAAGGGGATAAATACGAATTCCAATCAGACACTCCTTTGCCTGAGACTGCCAATTAAAAATGCTTGTTTCAAAAGAAAGTTTGTATACAGTTTATTCAGGATGTTTATCATATGTTTGCATGCATGCATACTAATTTGCTCAGGCGTGCCCAGCTCTTTGCAACCCCCTGGACTGTAACCCACCAGGCTCCTCTATCCATGGGGTTGCCCAGACAAGAATACTGGAGTGGGTTGCCACTTTCTTCTCCAGGGGATCTTCCCAACCCTGTGATCAAACCCAAGCCTCCTGCATCTCCTGCATTGGCAGGCAGGTTCTTTACCACTGAGCCACCTAGGAAGTTCTAGTATACATTTAGAAAGGAGTAAACTGCACACTGACTCCTGTTAGTAGAGAAGGAAAAGACACTTAAAATGGAACATCCTCCCAGCACCCTGAATCTCCACAGTACCTCAAAAGGCACACTTCAGCTTGGTCAAAGCCTAGATTACATTTTTACAAAGATGTCATGAAAGAGTGGCATCTGCATTGGGAAAATCTGTGTCTTGGAGCAGAGATAAGATACAAACAGCAGATCTGGCCATCTGTCCAGAAAGCTAGGAACAGGTAGCGTGGTTCATTCTGGAGTTGGGGAACCAGTGAAAACCCACAGATCAAATCATGTGGCTAAGTACTGAGCATCTAATACAACACTTGAAAATTTGTGGGAGAAACCGAATCCGACTATTTCAGAGCTGTATGAACTCTCAGAGATCACGTGTCACCTCTCAGCTATGAGATCCTTACTTGACCTCCCAACCTCATGCCGTCCATCAGCAGTACCCGGATAATAATACCCTGCATCTAGTGGTCATCTTCTGAGGATATAATTAGCTAATAGATGCAAAGCATTTAGCAAAAGGGAGCTCAGTTTATTTTAGCTGTCACTAGAACTCTAACAGTAACCATCTTGAAGGGCTCAACGGTGTATGCCTGTGTCTGTATGTGACTGGATGTGCTTCTGTGTGAGTGGGAAGCCCTGGGAGTGAGCACGCATCTGTGTGTGTGTGTGAACAGTGTTCTGTGGCAGCATGGGAGTCACTGGAGGGTGACTTCAGGACCCTAAGGAGGAGTCAGTCTCCAGCCCTCCAGCCCATTCAGAACAAGCTCAGTTTGAAGCTCTTCTATGTACTGAGGTTTCACATAACACTTAACTGAAGGGTTCTTCTTGGAAGAAAAGTTTCCCCGTCCACCTTTTCTTTTTTAAACCATTAAGGACACCGGAGGTTGGAAAACAGAAGTTAATCCAAGTCCTCTCCTTCTCAGCTCAATTATCTTTTCACTGAGCCAGGCGGGAGGCTGGGGATGAAGAGCAACCAGGTTTCTTCTCTCTGCCAAGCCTTGGGTTCTAGTGTCCAGACCTTGGCTCTGGCCCAGGGTCACCTCTAGAAACCCTGGTACCACAGGGAAGAAAACAATGGTACCATCGACTCCTTCTCCTGGAGTGCAAACACTCCCTTACCCCAAACTACCAGGAGAAACACACACTGCTTGCTGAGTTAGACAAGGCACTGCTCAGGCCAGCTCCAGACCTGGGCCATGTACCAAGATAATCAGAGGCACCGCTGCAGCCTCGTTATAAAAGCAGCAGCCAGCATTATTTTCTGCCAGGCACCCCATACACCTTACTCCTTATAAACTTCAAGACAATCTTGTGAAGCAAAGCGCTACAATCATCTCCATCTTGCAGAGAAGAAAATCAAGGCCCAGAGAGCAAGTGGGCCGACTTACCCAGCTGCAAAGGGTGGAGCTGGGGGCTAACCCAGGCAGTTGGGTTCATTTCGCATCCTCTTCACCAGCCCACAGTTGTCTCCCAATCTTACACCCGTGCCTGCATAAGACACACTGGCAATGAGAGATCAACATCATGGGCCAGTCAAGGGCAGCTGCATTTTAGGATTGGGGGGCAGGGTAACCACCTGGGAAGATGAGAGGTGTGGGGGGTAAGAACTTCACATTTCAAGCAAACTGAGTGTGTAACAGAACTGTCAGTATTGCTCCGCTCAGTGCAGAAAAACCACCAGGAAGAGGAGACACTTAAGGAAACGTCTGGCTTTCACTGACCCCATCGTTTTCAACACCACCCTCCCTTCTTGTCCCCCAGTTCCCATCCTATGTGTCCCAGTCAGCACTTGCCCAAATGATCCTGCTTCACACAGCACACAGCAGGCACGCAACTGTCTTCCCTCTACCGGAAAAAGGAGAACTCAAAACGCTTCCCAGGGTTCATGTTCCCAAAACCAACTCACCACTCCCCCATCAGGCTTCTGAACAGAGAATTCTTAGGTCACACCCGTGCTCATACTCTGCCAACTCACCCATCCTCACTCCCCCTTTTAATTTCCCCCATTATGCCTGGATCAGTTTCCTCACCCTGTGCTAATTCCTCTCCCTCTCCGGTGTTTATACCCTTCAAATGTTTGCAGGCTATTATCATGTACCCACTTAGTCAAGCAGCACACATTAAGTTCTTTTCATCTTTCCTCATAAATCAATCCCTTAATCCCTCCAAGCCCTTTAATCGTACTAGCTGCTCCTCTCTGAACTCCATCCAGTTTCCCCAAGTCTCTGATAATGTTGTGACACAAGGCTGGATGCAAGGCTCCAGCTGCTGACTCTCCAGCTGCCTGAGCGTCAAGGAGCTATGAGTGTCTGTGTGTCTGTGTGTCTCTGTGTGTTTCTGTGTGTGTGCGCTCCATCTGGAAAGATGGACTCCTTGCCTTATCAGCTCCCAGCACCCTTTCTGCAGCCACATCATCACGAAGTGACATGGCCATCTATAGAAATTCAGCGCTCTCAAGCATTTTGGTGCCACACAGAATTTAAAAGGGGAAACAACCGTATAGGAAGTTTTACAGCCCCATAAGATTTTCACTAGCTATCCCAACACACTCCCTAGGAATAGAAATAATGTCTCTGAAATCCAGGGGGATTTAGGAACCCAGGAGAAGGCCATTTTGGAGCCTCAGGCTATAAGTAATTTAAAACCAAAATGAGGCACCACTATGCGTCCACCAGGAAGGTTGTAAATTCAAAAGACTGACAACACCAAATGCTGGCAAAGATGTTGAACAACCAGAACTCTCCTGCATTGTTGGTGGAAGTGAAAATGGAACCACCACTTTGGAGAAAGGCCCAGTAACTTCTTATAAAACCAAACATTCATCTATCCTAGGACCCAGGAATTCTACTCCCAGGTTATTTACGCAAGAAAAACGAAAATATATGTACACACGGTCTGTACGCAAATGTTTACCATCAGCTTAGTAGCTGAACCTGAAAGCCGCTCAGATGACATTCAGCAGGAGAATGGACAGCTGTCGTACTCAGACAACAAGAGACTGCTCGACAGTAAAGGGAAACAAACTCCTAATATATACAATATAGATGAATCTCAAACATACTGTACTAGTGAAAGAAGCGGAAAGAAAACATTAATACTGTATGATTTCACATGTATGAAGTCCTCAAACAGTCCCAATCAAGCCATGGTTGAAAAAAGTGAGCAGAGTGACAGCCTCTGCAACAGGGGTCAGAGAGCAAGTAAGAGGGAAGGGTGATGAAGAAACTTCCTGGGCTGAGGTCAGGTGTTACAGTTTTACAGGAGGCTGGATTACACAGATGTACACACTTATCAAAATCTTATAATATACATTAAAGTCTACATTTGGCAAAAGGGAAAAAAAAACAAAAACGGGACTTCTCTGGCAGTCCGGCGGTTAGGATTCCATGCTTTCGCCGCCAGCAGTCTGGGTTTGATACCTGGTCAGAGAATTAACGATACTACAAGTCAGGCAGTGCAGCCAACAAATAAATAGGTTAATTAAAAAATCAAGCAATATTGGACTCAAGTAAGTGACAGGGTACCAAATGCTTATGGTAAAGAGTACTGATGTCTGCAACTTACACTGAAATGCACCAAAAGAAGGATGGGTTGAGGGACAGACAGAGAGAAGATGAAACAAGTGCAGTATCACGTTAATGGAAGAACTGGGTACCACCCAGGTGGTGGGTATATGCATGATCACCATACGATTCTTCCCACTTTTCCGTACGACTGAAATGTTTCACAATAAAATGTCAGGGAAAAAAAAGAAACAAACGTGGTGACCCTTTCCATTCTTGACTCCTTGTAGCCCCTGGAGCCACGAACGCCACGCTGACGTGCAATCTGCTTTTTATTCCCCTGTCACTGTCTCAACCACCTGCTTCTCATTCTAGATGTGGGCCCCACACCATTCCCCGCAACACTATGTCCTCTCTTCCCTGTCTCCATTTTCTCAGTGTCAATTATCTATATCCTTAAGAGAAATAAAAAGTTCAGGCAAAGCTTCTTAACCTGAGATTCCTGGGCATCAGAGCAGGGGGAAGAGTGAAGTCCCTGCATCGACTCTAACTGTATGAAGATTCTATGCGTGTATATGTGCATCTTTCTGTGAAGAGGTTCCACAGCTCTCTGCAGATTCTCATTGACGCCTGTGGCCCAGAAGGCTCAAGGCACAGTCTGAAATCCCTCTTCAACAGCACCTCCAAACAGGTGCTAGGACAGGTAACGCCTCCAGTTTAGAAACCATCTGCAGTTTGGAGCACCTGTGTTTTCACTTGTAAAAGTGCCTTTTCTTGGCATACTCATATCATGTAGAGAGAAAAGGAGGCTGCTTGAGATCGGTCATTGGAGAGCTGGTGTCCCCGAACGGTTATCTCCATCCATGGACAATAAGATCGGGGTTATTAGATGCAAAATCCAACTAAAGTCAGGACATACTCTACTGATCAAAAATTTAAGATTATGATCATACAATAAATCAAATATTTCCTGAACACTTAGCATGGTGAATTGCATAAATAATAAATTAACTTCTACTGAGGACATACTAGGTGACAGGCACTTTCTATAGGTTTTCCTTTAATTGCATTCTCCACTGAGTTATACCCACTAACCTTGTATTACAGTTTTCCTATAAACTAAACATCAAATAAATTATCCCCCGAAAGTCACCCAGCAAGAGGATTTGAACCCAGGGCTCCAAGGTTCCCAAGTCTATTCTCTTCCGAATCTCTCTAAGCAAGGACTCCAGAGTACCACAGTCTGAGTTCCAGAGTCTGGTGAAATCTCCTCCACTTCAAATATTCCACCTCATTTATTTTTAAAGGTCCATAAAATGACCCTGAAACACAAGCACTTCAGAACACAAGATGCACTGCCTAAATATTCTTTGTCTTCAGAGGTAGAATGTCTTTTTCATCATACTACATGGAATTATCCAAGTCTTAGTCTGAAAAACTCCACTGCTGCCGAAGCAGAGAAGGGATGGGCTGGGCTGTCAGAAGGGACACCGCAATGTCATCTGTGTCACCTCTGGGCTCGGTAGAAGGAGGCCACCTTCCCTGGAGCTTGGGGACCACCGTAAGCATCATGACCTGGGTTTGCAGCAGCTGAGGCTATGCAGAGCTGGCTTACCCCGAGGCACTGCCTTCATCTTCTGAGAAGTCTTTAAAGTCGTCTGTTCGTGCGAAGGTGAATGTATGACACCGGCCTTGACTTCCAGATTCCAGGAATTTCTATGGGGTAGAGAGCACTTCATCCCACATGCCTCCGGGCTCTGGACCACAAGGGGGCTGCCCTTTGGCCCAGATGCCTGCAGGGTCTAGGAAAGAATGACAGTCGTGATCCGGTGAAGGGCAGAAGACAGCTCAGGGGCTTCCAGGAACCACTCCGGCAGCTCTTTGGTCATCTCTTCCTCTGTAAGGCGGGCCTTGATGTTTCAGCTGCATAAAAATGTCATAAGGAGGAGAAATAAAGACTTGGCACTCAAAAAAAGACTTCCTCCAGCCCCGACGTCCTAATATCGATAAAAGCAGGTTAAAATAAACATCAAGGGAAACCTTGAAAGGGAAAAAAAGTCATAAAAGGCCAGTCTGGGGAATGCATGGAACAGGGGAGAGGCATTTTAACTACAGCTTGGAAGATGGTAAAGTATTTGCACGTGTGAGAGAGGAAGGGCATGACCGATGAGTGAACTGATGCACTCTACCGCAGAGTTTGCAAGTGGCCTGTCCCAACATCCACTCTCCCCTTCTCCTTCAGGAATCGAGCCTCCAGCTTCAGCAGGAGACACTACCACTCAGGCCAAGTCTGTAATTCTCTGCCTCCCTTGCAGCTAGGTGTAAGCTTACATCCATGTTGCTGCACGCGTGTTTTAAAAAGATTTTTTTAAGGGAGGAGGGAATGTGCTCCTTTGCCTTTCCTCCCTCCACTAGCATCACATATAGATATGATGGCTGGACCATGTCCATCTTAGACCATGAGGTTTAGTCCAGAATGCTTACTTCCTATAGAGCAGAGTAGAAAGATGGAAGGAGCCTGGGTCCCTACTGATAACATGAAAGCCACAACGTCAGCCCTAGGTCATTAGCCTCTAGACTTCATTAACTTGTGAGAAGTACACATTACTTCATGTGAGAAGTACATATGAAGTTTGTTTAAGCTGCTGGTAATTGGGATAATCTATCCTAAGCAACTGAACCTAATTTAAGCTGATAGAGAAATAGATGGGTGGCTGGATAATCTCTTTAAGAAGTTGTTAGACTAAGCCACCAACATTTAACAAACCTACAGGTCTAAACCAGTGCTGTCTAACAGAAACATTAAGTGAGCCTCCTGTGTAATTTTACATTTTCTCATAGCTGCCTTAGAAATGAAAGAAACATGAAATTATAACATTTTATTTAAATATTATCAATTTAACATCGTTAATATAAAATGTTACAGTTTCTGCATTCTAAAGCTTCCAAATCCAGTGTATGTATATTTCAAACATCCCACTTCAAACTGGTCACATTTCAAGCACCCAAAGCCACCTGTGGCTAGTGGCTAAGTTCTGTGATCGCCTCCCTAAGGCCGCCCAGCTATTCACCTTCTCCCACATTACCTGTTCCATTTTCTTTGCAGCCCTTACTGCTGCTGCTGCTAAGTCGCTTCAGTCGTGTCCGACTTTGTGGGACCCCATAGATGGCAGCCCACCAGGCTCCCCCGTCCCTGGGATTCTCCAGGCAAGAACACTGGAGTGGGTTGCCATTTCCTTCTCTAATGCATGAAGGTGAAAAGAGAAAGTGAAGTCGCTTAGTCATGTCTGACTCTTAGCGACCCCATGGACTGCAGCCTACCAGGCAGCCCTTACTAGTATCTCCCAATTCCCTCCCTCGAGGTGAGGACTTAACCTTGAAGGGTGCCTGATACGGAGCAGGCGCCGGATCAGGATTGTGCTCGCCTGATCTGAGCCCCTGATGGCCCAGGGCCCCGGGGCTGTTCTCTCGCACGGCCGCCCCTCGCCCGCCCTTTCCCAGGCTCTTCCCGGGAACCGGGTTTGAAGTCGTGGACGTGACTGGGAGGAGTCTGCCCGCCTCGGATTTCCGCACAAGGAGCGGGCCGCGACCATGGCGGAGCCCACCGTATGCTCCTTCCTCACCAAAGTGCTGTGCGCCCACGGCGGCCGCATGTTCCTGCAGGACCTGCGCGGCCACGTGGAGCTCTCCGAGGCCCGGCTGCGGGACGTGCTGCGCCAGGCCGGGCCCGACCGCTTCCTGCTGCAGGAGGTGGAGGTGCGGGAGGGCCCGTGGGACGCCGAGGCCGAGGTGGCGGCCGGCGCGGGCGGCGGCGGCGGCGGCGGCGGCCCGGCGGCCTGGCGGGTGGTGGCGGTGTCCTCCGCGCGCCTCTGCGCCCGCTACCAGCGCGGCGAGTGCCAGGGCTGTGACCAGCTGCACCTCTGCCGCCGACACATGCAGGGCAAGTGCCCGAACCGCGACTGCTGGTGAGGCTGCGGGCCGGGCGGGGCGGGGCGGGGCTGCGGGCGGGACGCGAAGGACTCCGCGCGGGGGCCGCGGGCCTGACCCGTCCAGCCAGGAGCGGAACCCAGAAGGAAGGGAGAACGGGGGTCGTCGATCCGGGCCGGACGACCCCTTCTGGAAGGGCAGAAGGGAAGCCCGGGGAAGGGGCCCCTCCACGTCCTTCGGGCAGAGGCCTCCCCCGCGCTCCCGCTGCGGAAAGAGACGGAAGATCTTCTCGATTTGGATTTCTCAACCACCTCTCTCCGCCTCCCCCCGCCCCAAATTTGCAGTTTCTTCTCCCTCCCCGCCCCCCGTCCTCCACTACAGGGCCGAGATAAATCAGGACTTTTGAGTTCCTTTCCTCCAGGGGCCTTTTTGCAGCCATTTACGGACCCTATGAAATTCACGGATCCTTTGTCGAAGAGGTCGGCTCTTCCCACTTTAACAGTTTTAGCAGAAGAGGGTCTGTGCTCTGTGGGTTTAGAACGCGCAATCTAGGTCGACCTCCGCCAGGAAACGGAGGGTGGGGTGATCTGTGTGAGGTCGTTTGAGTCTGCCTCCTGACTCCAGTCTTCCTTGGTCGACTCGAGCGCCCCGAAGTGGGTGGGGGAGGAGGCATGCATTCTTTTTAAGTTTGGGGGATGGTGGGCTGGGCAGCCATTTGGGGTGGAGAAGGCCAGTGCAGACGTCTGCCGACCCTACCGGCTGGGACCCTCCGTCAAAGCAGGTGACTGGGGGAGAGGGTCCTCTTGGCTGTCAAGTGTCTTTGTTCAGCGTGAAATGGCTTTGGGAGGGGAGTTACTTTATCCCAGCTTTCTTATTATCAGAGTTTACTAAGACGGTGAGGGGGTCCAGGGTTTCCCTGGTGGCTTGGACCGTAAAGAATCTGCCTGCAATGCAGAATCTGCCTGCAATGCGGGAGATGGAGATTTGATCCCAGGGTCAGGAAGACCCCCTGGAGAAGGCAATGGCAACGAGCTACAGTCCATAGCGTCGCAGAGTCGGACGCGACTGAGCGACTAACACACGGGATACAGGCCAGACTGTAGTTGAAAGCCACCCTAGGATAGGGATTTGGCTCCATCCTCATCTGGGCCTCTGATCCAGACCTTTGTGGTTCTAGGTCCACCTGCACCCTTTCTCATGATATCCACACGCCTGTCAACATCCAGGTTCTGAAAAAACAGGGACTGTTTGGTCTCAACGAGGCCCAGCTTCGGGTCCTGCTTTTACAGAATGACCCCTGCCTTCTACCAGAGGTGAGTCACCAAGCAAAAAGGTCATGGAAGAACATCAAATGTCTGCTTGCCCAGGACAGCCTGAGGGGAAGGGGCCAGGTGTGACCTTCCTGGACTCTCTGATTTTATTGGGCTTTGATACACTTTGACATACAAGGAGTGATGGACCTGTGTGGGACAGAAATAATAATAACGGTTTATGGAATTTTTTTTTTGAGTTCTTACTGAATGCTAAGTATTGATAGTTCAGTTATCTTAAGCTATGAGTAACTGATGAGTGAAGTATGCCTGTCCCCATTTTACAGGTGAGGCAACTGAAGTTTGGTTAAATAACTTGCCCAAGGTCACAGTAAATGGCAGATTTGAGTATAGTTTTGTCTGATTATGAAGCCTCGGTTTTGTAAATTACCTGTTTATACTTTTGCTGATTTTTTATCCAGGCATTTGTCTTTTTCTGTTAATTCATAAGATATCTTTAACTACAAATCCCTTTTGTCACATTTGTTACAAGTATTCACTGCCATTTGTTTGGGGGAGCTTTAATATTAATTTTAATTGCTTCGCAACTCCATAATGTAGTTTCAAATGCTTGAAAAGTACTCATTATAACTGCTATAATGGCAAAATTAGCACACTTGTATCTGTTTAGCTATACACAAAGAATTTGTCAAACAAAAAAGTTGGAATCACCAAAGAAGATATTACAAGAGGTCTCCAATTAAAAGTAGAGTTTTCTAATCTAGCACAATGATTCTGTCATAGACACTTTCTATATTGGTGATGCTAGTGGTAAAGAACCTGCTTGCCACTTCAGGAGACATAGGGAAACACAGGGTCCATTCCTAGGTCAGGAAGACCCCCCGAAGGAGAGCATGGCAACCCACTCCAGTACCCTTGCCTGGAGAATCCCTTGGACAGAGGAGCCCGATGGGCTATAGTCCATAGGGTTGCAAAGAGTCAGACATGACTGAAACGACTTATCACACACACACACACACCACACCTTGCCAGAAAGGGGATGGGAAGAAGGGAGGATGTTAGGAAACCAGAGTAGCTCATGACTGTGGTCCCACTTTAACTCAGAGGAATTTCAGGGTCTACAGGGAAGAAATTCAGAAGGTGGCGGGTTTGAGCTAGAATCTTTGGTAGCTCAAAAATGGGTAGAGCTCAGAAATTGGTAGTTGGTAGAGGTTGCCCTCCAGGCAGCAGTCTACACTCAGAAGTCTGGAGTCAGCCTTAGGAGCCAAGAGGCTTCTGCTCGGAGTCCATGTGCTTTCTGATCTCAGGTTCTGAAGCCATGTCATGAGCCAGATGTTGCCGGATGCAGTCCCAGCAGCAGCTGGAGCAGGTGCTTGGCAGGAAGGGAGAGGAGGATGCGGCACCTACGGGACAGTGCCACTTCTATTTACCTTTAGTATTTATGGATTTTTTTTGACTAATAGAAACTTAGCGTTTTTATATTGTTAAACTTACTGAATTTTTTTCTTTACGGCTTCTCCCCGAGTGTCCTGGGTCCAGCCTCATGTTGCCGTGTTACTCTATGTCAGTGTTCTGTGAGCAGCTGATGGACTGGCTGCATTTATGACAGGAGCCCGCCTTCAGGTTGATCATCTGAAGCTGGTGGTGTGTATCATGGGGGCTTCCCAGGTGGCACTAGTGATAAAGACCCCACCTGCCAATGCAGGAGACAGAATGAGACACTGGTTCGATCCCTGGGTAGGGAAGATCCTCTGGAGGAGGGCATGGCAACCCACTCCAGTATCCTTGCCTGGAGAATCTCATGGACAGAGGAGCCTGGTGGGCTACAGTCCATGGGGTCGCAAAGAGTTGGACACAACTGAGGCGACTTAGCACACAGCACAGTCATGTGGCGCAAAATGCGGCCACTTAGACAGCAGAGACCATGAACAAGCAGGAGGGTGAGGCAGAAATGGTACCTCGCGTCTCATGTGTGAAAATAGCTGATGATCCCTTTTTACCTCTCTGCCAAGGATTCAGTACACAGTGCAGGTCCAGCACATGTAAAACATCAATGAGGGGTGGGACTTCCCTGGTGGATCAGTGGTTAGGGCCCTGCATTTCCATTGCGAGGGGTGCAAGTTCCATCCCTGCATAGGGAGCTAAGATCCTGCATGCCATGTGGTGCCCCCCCCCCACAAAAAAGCAAATTGCACTGTGTGTGGACATGCTAAATTGCTTCAGTCGTGTCTGAAGCATAAAGTGTCTGTATGACTTTATGGACTATGGACCACTAGGCTCCTCTGTCCATGGGATTCTCCAGGCAGGAGTACTGGAGTGGGTTGCCATGCCCTCTTCCTGACCCAGGGATGGAGCCTGCATCTCTTACTTCTCCTGTATTGGCAGGCAGGTTCTTTACCACTAGTGCCACCTGGGAAGCCCAAATACTGTGATATTATGATTTATAATAAGATATATATATTTGCTCTTCATCTCTGTCTCTGGCACAGAGTTCCTAAAACTCTTGAAATTTCCTGGATGTTGAGAGCAATAAAACATTACTTTTGTTATGTTTATGTGATGAGTTTTGAAAAGTTCTAGGTGACATGGGGACTGGTTTCCCTAAGAACCAATTACATGATTAGAAGGTGGGAGCTTTCAGACCCATCCCCAGTCCTGCGAGGGCAGAGGGCCCCGAGTTTGAGTTCAGTTACCAGTGGCCAGTGATTTAATCAAGGAAGCCTCCGTAAAACCCCAAAAGGATGGGCTTTAGAGAGCTCTCAGGCTGGTGAACACGTGGAGGTCCTGGGAGAGTGGTGGCCATAGAGAGTCTGGAAACCGTACCCTTCCCCCATGCCCTTTGTGTCTCTCCCATCCACCTGTTCCTGAGTTATATCCGTTGATGCTTCCCCGGTAGCGCTGGTGGTAAAGAACTGGCCTGCCAGTGCAGGAGGAGGTCTAGGAGACACCAGTTCGATCCTTGGGTCAGGAAGATCCCCTGGAGAAGGGAACGGCGATTCACTCCAGTATTTTTGCTTGGGAAATCCCATGGACAGAGGAGCCTGGTAGGCTGCAGTCCACAGGGGTAATAAACTGGAAATTTGGCAAGTAAAGCGTGTCTTTGAGTTATGTGAGCCTTTCTAGCAGATTAATTGAACACAGGGAAGGAGTTATGGGAACTTCTAATCTGTAGCTGAGAGATCAGAAGCACAGGTGTCAACCTGGACTTATGATTTGTATCTGAAGTGAGGGCAGGCTTGTAAGTGGTGGTTTAGTCGCTAAGTCGTGTCCTTGTGATCCAATGGACTGTAGCCTGCAGGCTCCTCTGTCCATGGGATTTTCCAGGCAACAATACTGGAGTGCCTTGCTATTCCTTCTCCAGAGGATCTATCTGATCCAGGGATCAAACCTGGGTCTCCTGCACTGCAGGCAGATTTTAATTTTTTTTTAACCAACTGAGCTACCAGGGAAGTCCTGGGCTTGTGGGACCAAGCCCTAGCCCTTAACCCGTGTGATCTGATGCTACTCCAAGTCTGTTTCCTGGAGATCATGTCAGACTTGAGTTAAATTTGTGGGATACCTGGTCAGTGTCCACTGAGAATTACTTGGTGGTGTTGGAAAACACACACATTGGAAATATGAAAATATACTTGGCTGATACATTTGAAAACTTGCATGAAATGGACAAATCTCTAGAAAAATATTGCATGTCAATATTGATTCAAGAAGAAATAGGAAACCAGAATCATTTAAAAAAAAAGCATTCAAATAAAAATGTAAAAAACTCACAAAATCAGAATGTTCGGTAAGTCTTCTACAAGAGAGTATTAAGCCCTACGGATCTATTGCTCAACTTTAACATATCTTGAAGGAATAGATTATTCTGATATGGGGGCTAGATCTGGGATCTATTTTCTTTGATCTCCTGTACATTCTGAAACCAGTATTATACTGTTTAATGAAAGTATGTTATATTTTAAGATATGTTTGAGTCTCTATGCCCTTAACTCTTTTTCAAACGTTTTACCTTTAATCGATTCTCACTTGTTTCCTTTTTCAAATAAGTTTTTACAGTCATTTTAATTCCTAAGACTGTTTTATAGGAATTCTTTGGGGGAAGTAGAAATTGCACTAGAATTGTGTGTTCATTTCAGAAAATTGGCATCACAATTGCAGGCAGGAAGCCATGTAAAAAATTTATTGATTGAGATATAACTGATGCACAGTAAGTAGTATGTTAGTTTCACATGCATAATATTTAAATACATTATGAAATGATCACCAAATAAGTCTAACAACCATCTGTCTCCATATAGTTTTTGTTGTTGTCGTTCAATCGCCAAGCTGTATCTGACTCTTTGTGACCCCAAGTTTGCCCCAGTTCATTCATGTCCAGTGAATCAATGATGTGTTGGATGGCATCACTCCATACAGTACTGACCATATTTTTATGCTGTATATTATAATTTGTGTGACTTCCTTCAAGATGGGAAGCTTGTACCTCTCAATCCCCTTCCGCTGTTTCACCCATCATCCACCTCTCTGTCTTGGACAACCACCCCCTTGTTCTTTGATGCCATTTGTGGTATCAGTCCCTGGTCATCTGGTGATTTGTATCCAGTAGAATTGCCCACATTTTGGGTTTGACTAATGTGTTCCTCTAGTATCATTTAACATGTTCCTGAATTTACTGTAAATTGATTGATCTGGAGCTTTGATTGGATTTAGGCTTGAATTACGTAGCAAGAATTTTTTGTACATGTGGTATATTGTTAGGGTGACTAATGGTCCCCATTTGCCTGGGACTGAGGGGTTTCCAGCCTTGTCAGACTTTCCTGCTAAAAGGTCATATTTCCTATTGCATCCTGTCAGGAGGTACACAATGTCTGGTCCCAATGCAAATATTAATAGTGCTCCTTTTAAAATGCCCTTGTCTGGCTAATAAATTATCTGATCACGCTGCCTGTCCAGACTGGTTTCCCTGGAGGCAGAGGCTGACATAGGGATTGAGGCACATGTGATGTACTGAAGAAGGGATCCTTGGGAAAAATCTGTAAGGTAAAATAGTGGGAGGGGAGAGCTACAAACAAGATGGAATGGTCTTGACTTGATTCACACAGAGGCTTGGGAGCAAATATTACTAACTTTGAGGTTCTAGCTTTGAGGCAGGGTCCAGCCTTTTGTACCTGCATAGAAGTCACTCACTGGCTACCGGCTTTGGGAGAGGAGGGCAGGCCAACTGTGAGTTCAGGTCAGAGAGGGGCAGCTGAATGTTAGTTGCAGCTAGGAGACATGTGGGCCTTCCCAGGTGGCTCAGTGGTAAAGAATCTGCCTGCCAGTGCAAGAGACGTGGATTCAATCCCTGGGTCGGGAAGATCCCTTGGGGTAGGAAATGGCAACCTGCTCCAGCCTGAAAAACTCTTTGGACAGAGAAGCCTGGTCGGCTACATACAGTCCATGGGGTGGCAAAGAGTCAGACACGACTAAGCCACTGAGTGCACACAGGAGAGATGTGAGTGGAGGAACTACTTTATACCCATCTGCCTTTCACCCATGGGGACTTTTAACACCATCAGTGATCCGAGGGTGCCATTTAGAGATACTGTCCTTTGCTGTCTTGAGATACAGTGAACACAAACATCCTAAGTGTTGCTTCATTTCTGTACCAGGTCTGTTTGCTCTACAACAAAGGTGAAGCCCTCTATGGTTACTGCAACCTCAAGGATAAATGCACCAAGTTGCACGTGTGCAAGTCCTTCGTCAGGGGAGAGTGCAGGCTGCAGAAATGCAAGCGGTCCCATCAGCTCGTTCATGCTGCATCCCTGGAGCTGCTGCAGGACCAAGAGCTGGAGATCTCGAGTGTTGTTAACTTTCAGATCATTTCCACCTACAAGCACATGAAGCTGCACAAGATGCTAGAAAATAAAGGTGAGACTATCAGAGATGAACAAAACACTATCCACAGTGTAGTGCTGAGCTGGAAGTGAGTCTGAGGAAGAAGCACTTTGTAGGTTGATGGCTGCTGGGTCCTTGGGAGGCTTTATCAGTCAATGTTCTATGATACTGAACTGTGCTTCTAACCAAAAGAGGGAGGGTCGGGTTCGAGTTTATTTTTGGCACTGCCCCCAAGTGTTTGGACAGTGTAGCTTCTTGGTAAGTTGGGGATCAGGAAGCAGGAAGAACAGCCTAACCTCTTTGTTAGGAAAAAAGAGGGCTTCCCTCGTAGCTCAGTCAGTAAAGAATCTGGGTCGGAAAGATTCCCTGAAGAAGGAAATGGCAACCCACTCCGGTATTCTTGCCTGGAGAATCCCATGGACAGAGGAGCCTAGCAGGCTCAGTCAGTGGGGTCGCAAGAGTCAGATATGCCTTAGCGACTAAACCACAAGAAAAAAAGAGGAGGAAGGTGGGCTAGAAACATATAGTTATCCATACTGGAAACATAAGGATAATGTAGAGATGGTTTTCTTTTATTAAATTGAAATAAAATTTTTTTTCTTAAATTTTTAGGAAATTTTAAGCACATTACAGAAGAATTTGGAAAACAGTAGAAATAAAAATCACATATGACTCACCCTAATCCATAATAATTGGTGCCATTTAATTACAGGCCCTTTAGTCTTGTTACTAGAAAATACCAGTCCAGTGGTGGTCAGAGTCTGCAGCAATTTAGTACCTTTCGTTCTCATGTTATACAGCATCATAAATATCCCATATTGCTGCATAGTCTATCCTTTTTTAAGGTCTATAAAGTGTGAGTTTCCCTGGTGGCTCAGCGTTAAAGAATCCACCTACCAATGTAGGAGATTTGGGTTCAGTCCCTGAGTCAGGAAGATCCCCAGGAGAAGGAAACGGCAGCCCACTCCAGTATTCTTGCCTGGGAAATCCCATGGACAGAGGAGCCTGGCGAGCTTCAGTTCATGAAGCTGAAAAAGAGTCAGACACAACTTAGTGACTAAACAATAACAAAGTGTAGTTTGGTGTTCTTCTAATTGTAGTGAGATAGTATTTATTCCATGAGATTTGCTTATAGTGAAAATCAGAGGGTAATCGGCTAGGAAGAATTGCTGACGGAAAAACCAGATATCCAAAATCAGAGCCTCTAAGCTTTAACATGGAAGTTCCTCATGTTGGAATAGTAGAGACTGACCTGAGGGTGGTGGCTTGAAGGTAGGGAGGAACTTCTAATTATAGTGTGAGAGTATTTATTCCATGAGATTTGCTTATAGTGAAAATCAGAGGGTAATCGGCTAGGAAGAATTGCTGACGGAAAAACCAGATATCCAAATCAGAGCCTCTAAGCTTTAACATGGAAGTTCCTCATGTTGGAATAGTAGAGACTGACCTGAGGGTGGTGGCTTGAAGGTAGGGAGGACTCTGTATGTATCAGTGTCAGAGGCTGTGTTGGTGGGTCCCTAAATGGTGGCAGGGACCTCCCAACCTATTTGATGAGTAGGGCCTGTCCCTGTCTTCATCTGATCTTATTTAATGGGTCTCTCCTAACTATGAATTGTGACTTTTTTCTTGCTGTTGGTATATAAGTACATATATAATTTTTTAAATCCGGAAGACATGAACTCTCTAAATCCAGAGCATTGGGAGTTTTACCAGGAGATCTGACTAGCTTGGACTGATGCTCCCAACATAAAACGAAATTTTGAGTGATAAAGGAGTATCTTAGGAAACCTCATCTCTTTCTTCTTCTTTTTAGATAATTCAGCTTCTCCTGCTGAGCATTCCCAAGACCTTGAAAAACGAGGAGGACACGTAGCTGGGGCTGCAGAGGCCCAGCCTCTGGTCTCTGGCCCTGCTGCCTCAGCCAGGAAGCCACGTGCAGGCAAACCTTAAGGGACGTCAGCAAGATACGAAGATTGTCCAATCGGAAGGGCTAAAAGCAAAGCTTCTGTTAAGATTCGATTTGTAACTGTTCATTCACTTAATCGTTTATTAATAATAGCCATAATAATACCTACCTCACAGGTTGTGGTGAGAATGAAAGAAGATGGAAAAGGAGAAAATGTCAGATTGGGAAGATGAAATTGGGACTGAGTGGTTGGGGGTGAGGTTGGATGTTAAACAGGCTAAGAGAGTGTAAAACCTGGAGGGAGATGAGGTCAGTTCAGTCAGTCCTGGGCAAATCCTGCAGTTCTGGAGAGCCTTCCCAGGTTGGCTGGCCAGAGCTCTTAAAGAGACAGACTTCTGCTGACCCGTTCTGGAACCCAGCCAAGTGCCTATCTATATGTCCGTATACAGAGTTCACCTTGTGGTGTTCAGAGAGTACACACACTTTATACTGCCTTTTTTTTTTTTATAGTCCATAAGCATTTCTCCATGTGTGTTCACATTTATAAAGCACTGTCATTTTTTAATGCACAGATACACTCATATATATCATCCTTTGCTTCACTAGTTCCATTATTCTGGGATATTTTGATTCTTCCCAACAAAATTTGAATACAGCTCTTAAAATCCACATAATATTAATTTTTAAGTTATTCTTTGCCTTTGCTTCACCTATATAGTTGCTGAACAATACTCTTGATTTTCATTTCTTTAAAAATATATGCAGGAATTCCCTGGCAGTCCAGTGGTTAGGACTCTGCGTTTCCACTGCAGGGGGCACGAGTCAAAAATATATTATCTGTATCTGTATGCCAGTAAATACTTTTCTGTGTGTCTTCTTTCTGTATGTCTTTATTTTGTACAGTTTGTATGTGCCCTTGAATTGCTGGAGCCCTCCTCTGTGCTGATGTGAGTTGGCCTTTAATTAGACTCCTTAAAGTTTTTATAAAAGGATGATGACTGTATATGATACTATATCCAGCCCTTGTGGATCCACCCTCAAACAACTCCGCAGAGAATTTAACTTTTAGGTGCTCACCAGAGATTTCTACCTCACTCTGTCTACTCTCCATTTCTTATTAAACTTTTACCAAAGCTCAGATTCCTATAGTGTGAAGGAAGTGTAGCTCATATATTCCTCCAAGTTGTGTCCATTCTTTCCGTGATTAAGATGAACCATCAGAAATCTGAATACCTCGCCCATTCTGTACTGACTTCCTGCTCCCTCCTTTCTCTCTGCCCCTGCCTACCCAGCTGTCTCTCTCGAGTTGCACCCCATGTTTAGTTCTTTGTTTTCATCAAGGGGTACCACAGAGATCAGCTTTGTGAATTTCTTTCTTGTGTTTATTGTAGTAATAGCCCAAATATTGGTGTGTAAAGTTTTCTTTTTTTAAAATTTAACTGTCTGGCAATAACATTTGCGAAATAGGCCAAATTGGTGAGCTTTTCATCCAGCTAAATTTATTTAATTTAGAAAACTTTTAATCATGAAAATTTTCTTTTCCGTTGAGGGAGATGAGTAAATATGTCCTTTTTAAAGTAAGAAAGTGCTGTGTTTTCTTCTGAGGACAAGAAGAGCCAGGCAACTTAATGCTCATCCCTTCACTTTAATTGCCAACAACAATATTTCTGAAAACTCTTAGGTTTTGCATATCTTGTTTCTTTTTTCTTTGTTATGATTTCTCCTGGTGATAACTTTTTAAGAAAAATCTTCACATTTTATTATCACTTACATTTTATTATTTTACTATTATATTTCTTTTGTAAGCCATGTTAAATCCTTAATGGAAACAGTGTAGTGTATAAAAGCATATTCTTTACATCTTTGGTAGATTTGTACATTATTG
>SJYC01007832.1:0-40433 GCA_006408675.1 Madoqua kirkii | reverse complement strand
ACCCGCCAGGCCGCCGGGCCGCCGCCGCCGCCGCCGCCGCCCGCGCCGGCCGCCACCTCGGCCTCGGCGTCCCACGGGCCCTCCCGCACCTCCACCTCCTGCAGCAGGAAGCGGTCGGGCCCGGCCTGGCGCAGCACGTCCCGCAGCCGGGCCTCGGAGAGCTCCACGTGGCCGCGCAGGTCCTGCAGGAACATGCGGCCGCCGTGGGCGCACAGCACTTTGGTGAGGAAGGAGCATACGGTGGGCTCCGCCATGGTCGCGGCCCGCTCCTTGTGCGGAAATCCGAGGCGGGCAGACTCCTCCCAGTCACGTCCACGACTTCAAACCCGGTTCCCGGGAAGAGCCTGGGAAAGGGCGGGCGAGGGGCGGCCGTGCGAGAGAACAGCCCCGGGGCCCTGGGCCATCAGGGGCTCAGATCAGGCGAGCACAATCCTGATCCGGCGCCTGCTCCGTATCAGGCACCCTTCAAGGTTAAGTCCTCACCTCGAGGGAGGGAATTGGGAGATACTAGTAAGGGCTGCCTGGTAGGCTGCAGTCCATGGGGTCGCTAAGAGTCAGACATGACTAAGCGACTTCACTTTCTCTTTTCACCTTCATGCATTAGAGAAGGAAATGGCAACCCACTCCAGTGTTCTTGCCTGGAGAATCCCAGGGACGGGGGAGCCTGGTGGGCTGCCATCTATGGGGTCCCACAAAGTCGGACACGACTGAAGCGACTTAGCAGCAGCAGCAGTAAGGGCTGCAAAGAAAATGGAACAGGTAATGTGGGAGAAGGTGAATAGCTGGGCGGCCTTAGGGAGGCGATCACAGAACTTAGCCACTAGCCACAGGTGGCTTTGGGTGCTTGAAATGTGACCAGTTTGAAGTGGGATGTTTGAAATATACATACACTGGATTTGGAAGCTTTAGAATGCAGAAACTGTAACATTTTATATTAACGATGTTAAATTGATAATATTTAAATAAAATGTTATAATTTCATGTTTCTTTCATTTCTAAGGCAGCTATGAGAAAATGTAAAATTACACAGGAGGCTCACTTAATGTTTCTGTTAGACAGCACTGGTTTAGACCTGTAGGTTTGTTAAATGTTGGTGGCTTAGTCCTATCTGTCTCTTTGTAACCCCATATACTGTAGCCTGCCAGGGATACAGTCTGTTCATGGAATTCTCCAGGCAAGAATGTTGGAGTGGGTTGCCATTCCCTTCTCTAGGGGATCTTCCCCACCCAGGGATTGAACTCAGGTCTCCTGCATTATAGGCAGATTCTATACCGTCTGAGCCACCAGGGAAGGTTTGTTAAAGAGCTTTTTGCCCAAGGCCATGCTGATTTAATGAGCATTATTAAGCCAACTCTTAATACAGCCATGGAGTACTGAGATGGATAAAACATGACTGAGGAACTCACCTGATCAAGTTGCTGTCTTGCAAGGTGGTTGTGAAGATTAAATAAGTTAACAGCATCTGAAGAAGCTAAAGAGAAAGTCCATTGGCCAGATGCTCAAAGATCTTTTCTGCCATGTTAAGAAAGTTGGACTTCCAGAAGACTTTGGGAAGTAACTGAAGGAATCTCAGCTGGGGAGTGATCCCTCTGGCTAGAATGCTCCCGGTCATCCCTGTCTAGGTCTTCTTGTCATTCAAAACTGAGCTTAAATGTCTTCTCTTTGGTAAGGCCTTTCCTAACCTCCCACTCTAAAGTGGACTCTGGATAGAACTTATCACTCATGTTTTTCTTCTTATTTATTTATATACTTGTAGAATTCAAGCTTGTGAGACAGGAATTTTGTGTTCCTTGCTGTATCCCCAGCACTTAAAAACAGTGCCTGGCTAGGGGTTTCCCTCATGGCTCAGTGGTAAAGAATCCACCTGCCAGTGCTGGGGACACGAGTTCTCTCCCTGGTCCACAAAGATTCCATGTGCCAAGAAGCAATGAAGCCACAGCTACTAAACCCACATGTGGCAACTACTAAAGCCCATGCGCCTAGAGCTTGTGCTCCAAAACAAGAGAAACCACGCCAATGAGAAGTCTGCGCACTGCAACTGAAGTCCTTCAAGCAGCAGCAAAGACCCAGCACAGCCAAAAATAAATTAAAAAATAAATCTTAAAAACAACACAGCGCTTGGCTATATAGTAGGATAAGTGTTTTTTATGATTATTTAATATTCTATTATAAAATTATATATAATATTACATATAAATGTTATTTGATTTAATGCTTATTTTTGGCTGTGCTGGGTCTTCATTGCCACTGGAAGTTTCTTCCTAGTTGTAGCTAGCAGAGCTCCTCTTCATTGCAGTGCACAGACTTCTCACGGCAGTGGCTTCTCTCGCTGCGGAGCACAGGCTTCAGTAATTGGAGCACACAGGCCAGTAGTTGTGGCACACGGGCTTAGTTGCTTCTTGGCATGTGGAATCTTCCTGGATCAGGGATCCAACCATTGTCCCTTGCACTGGCAGGCAGTCTTTTAACCTCTGTACCACCAGGGAAGTCCCAGGATAGGTGTTTTTTATTATTTTTTTTTTTTAGTAGTAGACAATTTTTCAAGCAGGAAATTAGCAGACAGTGAAAAAAGCACCCATATATATCAATTTCCTCGAGTTATAAAATCTTAACACTTTGTCCTATTTTATGTGCCTGTTTTGGCTGAGAATTTATAAGTTTCAATTTGTAGATATTTCTAGATACTTCAGTCCTAAATACTTCATTAGGCATGACTTTTAAAAATGGTAGCTTTCCCTACATAATCTTTATTTTCATAATTAACAAAAGTATCTGTCATTTTCCTGAACACTTCTAATGTGGGATGGATGTTTTGGAAAGGTCTCTGGCCATAGTAAAGAATGGATTTCTAGAAAACCAAGACAGAATTAAGAAAAAACAGAAGAGAAACAGCTAAAGGATTATTATCTTAATTTTTATTGTGTTGAGTTTGCAGTGTATGGTCCATGGGAAGATACTCGGTGGGCTATTGAATTTAAGGTCAAGAGCTTAAGAAAGATTGAAGAGAAGATTGATTTGAGTATCATCAGAGTATAAGGAAATTGGAGCTTTGACAGTTGATAAGCTCACTCAGCACAAATAAAGAAAAGCAGAGGTGGGAAGATTGAACCTTGGGGAGTAGCAACATCAAACATTTCTGAAAAATGTGAGAGCCTGTTATGACAAATAAACAAATGAAACATATAACTAAATGGAAAAACTCAACATTTGCTTGGTTTGATGTCACTTCTATATATTTGAGTGTGGGCGCTTTGACAGTGATGAGTTGGCTATATATTATTTCCATTGAGGTCCAAATCAAATGGCAGTTTTACCTTCACTTTAATCATATCTATGGACATGAGTTTGGGTAAACTCTGGGAGTTGGTGATGGACAGGGAGGCCTGGCGTGCTGTGGTTCATGGGGTCGTAAAGGGTCAGACACAACTGAGTGACTGAACTGCACTGAACTGAATGCTACCATATTTCCCAGGTGGCTCAGTGGCAAAGAATCAGCCTGCCAGTCTAGAAGACACGGGTTCAATCCCTGAGTTGGGAAGATCCCCTGGAGGAAGAAGTTGCAACCTACTCCAGTATTCCAGACTGGAGAAATCCCATGGACAGAGAAGCCTGGCAGGCTAGTCCATGGGGTCACAAAAGGTCATGCACAGCTGAGCAGCACATACTGCCATGTAGATGTTTTCTGTCTCCGTCCAAAGCTTTGTGATTAAAAACAAATGGGTGGCACTTCCTGGCAGTTAAGAAGTGCTAGTGCCAAGTCACTTCAGTCGAGTCCAACTCTTTGCAACTCCTTGGACTGCAGCCCGCCAGGCTCCTCTGTCCATGGGATTCTCCAGGCAAGAATACTGGAGTGGGTTGCCATTCCCCTCTCCAGGGGATCTTCCCAAACCAGAGATCGAACCCAGGTCTCTTTTGTCTCCTGCATTGGCCAGCAGGTTCTTTACCACTAGCGCCACCTGGGAAGCCCTAGAAGCTGCCTGCCAGTGCAGGGCACATGGGCTCGATCCCTGGTCTGGAAGATTACACATGCCCTGGGGTAACTAAGCCCATGTGCCTAGAGCCCCTGCTCCGAAACAAGAGAAGCCAGCATGAAGAGAAGCCCACGCTTTCTGCAACTGGAGAAGGCACACATGCAGTAACAAAGACCCAGTGCCGCCAAAAACAAATAAAAAATACTCCTTCCTAAAAAAAAAAAAGAGTGGAGAAGGACTTTTGAAGGCGTTACCTATTGGACAACTCTGCTGATCATTTACATTTTTAGCTGCCTCCCACTGGCCCTGTTCCCACTCCTAAGGGGTGTCAGCAGTTTCCACTGTCTCCCTCTCCCCTAAACAGATGTACCGACTCACTGCGGGCTTCTCCATCACCACCACCCAGTCTTCCCCTGGCAGTATGCTAAAGGCTCCTTGGTCACTGAGTCCAGGAATGATGAAGCTGGAAGAGGCAACTCACATCCTTTAGCCGCCCTCCTCCCCCAATGAAAAAACAGGTGTCTGCAGGTGACTATCTTTTAGGAGATACCTGGAAGTAGAGCAAATACAAGCAGTGGAGTTGAAGTTAATATTTATTTTCTTGTATTAGAATCTCAAATGGAGCTGGGAGGAGAACAAGAAGAAATACAACTCAATTATAAGAAGTTGAACTTTATTCAACAAAATTTATCCAGTGTATCAAGCACTCAGCTGGGTATGCAGTGTGGCACAGTGAACAGGACAGGTTGACTCGGCTCTCATGGAGCTTACACTCTAATGCGAAAAGCAGACAACTTTAAGTCAGACAGGTGCTAAAAATGATCAAAGCAAGATGCAAAGTGTTTTAAAAACCAGGGATTTGGGAGGCAAGCATCCAATTTAATCTATAGGAGGACTCGTTATGGAAGTTAGTAATCTAAAGATGCTAGATATTAACTGAGCGAGTCTTACTGTGGTCTTTTGGAAATTGATGGTTTGTTGGTTTTGTAATAATTGCAGGCTTTTACTGGCATTGAGTGGATGCGGCTAGGGATGAGATGTCCCTATGGTGTATGGGTCAGTCCCATACAAAGAAGACTTATTCGGTACTCTATACGACTTTCTAAGGTCCTACTAGACACATATAGGACCCATAGCTCGCCTGAAAGGATATAATTCTTTTTTTCCTCTTAGACAATCTGTCATTTGTCTTGTCCTGCTAAACTTATTTCAGTTAAGATAATTTCGTTCTTCCCCTAACTACATACAGAAAAGGTATATGGTATGTTATGACTTACCCTAATACTGGTTTTCATTCTGGTGTCACCTATATTTCTAATCTTTCCAGTACTTCTTTATAGGAAGTAGCCTCTGATCGACTCTTAAATCCAAACCTATTCATTATCAGTAGAAGTAAATATCTATTTCATGATGTCGTATAGCGTGGTCATGCTGGATCATTTATATACTGATATTCATTTTATCATTATTACAAATTTCTTGCCTTCTGTTTCTCCACTATAATAGGGTAATAAACTGATTATTTAAGAAGAAAATTCATGTAGATTGTAGTATTTGAATCATCTCAGGATAGCAAAGGGGATGTTATCATACAAATTATTTGCTCTGAAAATGGTGACTAGATCTGATAAGGTTTGTGGTTGCCATCATAATGGGGGTGGGGGAGAGGGCGCTATGGCATTTAGTATGTGAGAGCCAAGTATGCTGACCATCTCGCAGTACACTGGACAGCTGCTCACAGTAAGGAATTAACTGCACCCTATACGAATGTAGAATGTCTCACTAGACATTCCTGTATGACCTACAGCTCGCCTGTAAGAATATAGTACTTTCTCATTTTCTCCATTTCGACAATCTGTAGATTTCCTTTTTTTTTTTTTAGGTTTTTAAACATTTTTTGGTCAGGCCACGTGGCATATGGGATCTTGGTTCCCTGACCAGGGTTTGAACCTGTGCCCCCTGCAGTGGAAGCTTGAAGCTTTAACCTTTGGACTGCCAGGGAAGTAAGTCCCTGGTGGAGCCCTTTTAAGCCAGAGAGTTGCAGAGATCTTTGCACTGATCTAAAACCTAATATAAAATCAACTCTAATGCTAATTAATTTTTATAACATATCTGCTGGAAGTAATTATAATATGAAATGTTGGCGACTGGTATGGAATGTTGAAAACGGGAAGGAAAACCCTCATTCATAATAAGAAAGGAACTCTTGGTCCAGGCACCTCAGCTGCTCTAAAAACTGATTGTGCTACAGTCCCACACAATCTGTTATATTTAGAAAAAGAAGCCCTCGCAGGTGCAAGGCTTGTTTGCAGCGCTGTTCCCTTCGTCCTGATTCTGTCTCCCTAGGAAACTAACCTCACCTCCTTAGGGGGCCTATGCTTCGGTAGAACGGCCCTAGTTGCTTGGTGAGCTTCAACTAACATAGCGAACGACTACAACAGCACGCGGATTTATCCGTCGTGATTGTGTGAATCTGGTTACTGCAACTCGGTCCACCCAAAATACCAGCACTTCCTGTATGTCTGACCTGAAAAAAAGCCTTCTCTGTCATCATACTAGTTAGAATATAAATGTCTACTTTGCCCACATGGGCAGTTAATTCCAGTTGGTTGCTGCGCTCTGAGCCATCTTAGCAGCTCTTTTTATTGCATTTCAGAAAGCGTCAACTTGGATGAAGTACCCTAATAAACGTAGAAATAAAGAAATGCATGCCCTCAAATCAGTCTCACCACAGAGATAAGGTACAGTACTGCAGTTATGTCTTGCTAGCATTTAAATTGCCCTTACTTTTCCGCCCCCTGCAACTATATTCCTATGTATTTTCCCCCAGCTTTTCACAATTTTCCAAGGCTGTACTGTCTTACGTCCTTGTTTCAATAGGAATTTTTAGATTTTGCTTAAATTTCCCAAATAAATTTTCTCTCCATTTAACCAAAACAAAACCAGATCATGCAATCAACTAAGAGTAGTTGGGGGAGAGAAGGTTGCTGCATTAACAGAAGTTTTAGAAGTGAGTCTTTACCAGTTACATCTAAGGTAATTGAGTGATTCCCAAACTTATGACACATTTCAATCCTCTTCTTGGCGGTCAACCCCCAAAAAGTGATTTAATTAGAGTGGTGTGTAATCTGGACACTAAAAAAATAATCTTAACTTGTTTTTAAGGCTGCATGCACTGCGCAGCATGCCAGATCTTAGTTCAGGGGTCGAGCCCGCGCCCCTACCTTGGGAGTGCGGAGCCTTAACCACTGGATCACTAGCAAAGTCTCCTGGACTGTGGGGTTGTTTAGCGCTTCCCAGATGATTCAATATGCAGCAAAGTTTGGGAACCACTAATCCAAGGCATTTATAGGAGAGAAAACGTAAGTTTAACTATTATCTTTGTGGAAGATCGGGTTCTTTAAGTGAACAGAATGGTTATGGCATCCTTCATGAGGCTACAGCCATCATTTCTAACTAATCACGCAGGGTTTCTCTGGTTTCTCTGATTTCTCCAGTTCGGTATATTCAATCACATACTCTGGGTAAATCTGATCTTTCTGAAAGATGACAAAGACAGAGGGATTCAATCTTGTATCCACACAGCTGTCGTACCGCGGAGGGGCACTCCGGTAACTCATGTGGCCTTCAATGCAATTTCCAACCAGGACTCGGGCTACAAACATGACGCTGTTTTTGGAATCAAACGGGCAATTTTTATGGGAACTAATGGCATCTCTTGTGAAGTAGTTCCCTAGAAATAATCAGACGAAAAAGGTTAAGAATTATTATAAAAGAAGGTATGTAGTTCTAAGATTATTTACACATGATCAGATGACAGGCATTGACCAAGTATATGTCAGCAATCCCTATTGATACTAATAACTTTCCTTTGTACTTAGGAAAATGTTTATTATGCAAGTACACTCAAATACACTGTATAACCTGTCAGCATTAACAGAAACATTTGCAACTCTGTGGAATTCACAGGTACAATGTTGAGCCACTGGGTAGAATGACCAACTGTTGATATCACAGTGGTCCAGTTCATGCAAGCAAATTACGCTGTAACTAATAAACCAAAGATACTCCAACAAAGGCCATTTTATATTGTGTATATTTTAAGGAAGAAACATCATTTACTACGTGGGAAGGTCCTGGGGAAAGGAAAAGGGGGAGATGAGAGATGTGACATGAGCCAACCAACAGCTGACCCTGGCAATGCTGGTCAGACAATCTATCGTCCTCAACTACAAGACAACCTCTGATCATCACTGATATCTCCACACTCACCAGAGCAACAACCATTTCCTGACAAATTCAAATTTCCTATTTTTATTTTTAATTACACATGATCAGATGACAGGCATTGACCAAGTATATGTCAGCAATCCCTATTGATACTAATAACTTTCCTTTGTACTTAGGAAAATGTTTATTATGCAAGTACACTCAAATACACTGTATAACCTGTCAGCATTAACAGAAACATTTGCAACTCTGTGGAATTCACAGGTACAATGTTGAGCCACTGGGTAGAATGACCAACTGTTGATATCACAGTGGTCCAGTTCATGCAAGCAAATTACGCTGTAACTAATAAACCAAAGATACTCCAACAAAGGCCATTTTATATTGTGTATATTTTAAGGAAGAAACATCATTTACTACGTGGGAAGGTCCTGGGGAAAGGAAAAGGGGGAGATGAGAGATGTGACATGAGCCAACCAACAGCTGACCCTGGCAATGCTGGTCAGACAATCTATCGTCCTCAACTACAAGACAACCTCTGATCATCACTGATATCTCCACACTCACCAGAGCAACAACCATTTCCTGACAAATTCAAATTTCCTATTTTTATTTTTATTATTGCCAAGGGAACGAAATAACCTCTTGACAAGGGTGAAAGAAGAGAGCAGAAAAGTGGGCTTAAAACTCAACATTCAAAAAACTAAGATCATGGCATCTGGTTCCATCACTTCATGGGAAATAGATGGGGGAAAAAGAAACAGTAACAGATTTTATTTTCTTGGGCTCCAAAATCACTGTGGATGGTGACTGCTGCCATTATATTAAAAGACGCTTGCTCCTTGGAAGAAAAGCTATTACAAACCTAGAAAGCGCACCAAAAAGCAAAGATACCACTTTGCTGACAAAGGTCCATATAATCAAAACTAAGGTTTTTCCAGTAGTCATGGCAACCCACTCCAGTACTCTTGCCTGGAAAATCCCATGGACGAAGGAGCCTGGTAGGCTGCAGTCCATGGGGTCGCTCAGAGTCAGGCACAACTGAGCGACTTCCCTTTCACTTTTCACTTTCATGCATGGGAGAAGGAAATGGCAACCCACACCAGTGTTCTTGCCTGGAGAATCCCAGGGACAGAGGAGCCTGATGGGCTGCCGTCTACGGGGTCGCTGAGTCGGGCACGACTGAAGCGACTTAGCAGCAGCAGCAGCATGTATAGATGTGAGAGTTGGACCACAAAAAAAGACTTAGCATTGAAGAATTGATGCTTTCCAATTGTGATGCTGTAGAAAACTCTTGAGAGTCCCTTGGACTGCAAGGAGATCAAACCAACCAATTCTAAAGGAAATTAACCCTGAATATTCGTTGAAAGGACTGATGCTGAAGCTGAAGCGCTAATACTTTGGCCACCTGATGCAAAGATCTGACTCATTGGAAAAGGCCCTGATACTGAGAAAGCCTGAGGGTGGAAGAAGGGGGCAACAGAGGATGAGATGGTTGGATGACATCACTGACTCAATAGACATGAGTGTGAGCAGATTTCAGAAGATAGCGGAGGACAGAGGAGCCAGACGTGCTTCGGTCCATGGGGTTGCAAAGAATCAGACAAGACTTAACAACTGAACAACAGAAAATGTCTTTCTGCCCATTGAAGGAAAACAGTCTATATTGCAAAATCTGATATTCTGTGAAAAATTGATATTGATAAACTATTACTTGTTGCCTTAAGGTGAGTGATTCTTTGGTTTTTGTTTGGTTGGGTTTCTGGGTTTTGAGTTGCATGAAAGAATTTAGGAACAAAAAGAAAGCCGAAAAGATTTGGTGTGACCGGCATGGCCTGTGATGGGAAAAGACCTCATCTCCATCTTTGATTAGAATCCATCAGTGGCAAGAGAAGGGATGGACATAGGTCAGCAAGAGCCATGGCCAGAACTGAGTAGCAATGGTAGACAAAGGCAACAACAAGAGAGAAGACTTTGCAAGATGTATGAGTGCTCTGGTCTCCGAACCCCACCCTTCCCAGAAAACACAGAAGACAGGAAGGAAGCAGGGCTAAAGTGCAGGAACCAAGTTCCACAGTGATTTCCCACTCTACTTTGGAAATTTCAGATTAACATGAGCTTATTTTTTCTCCAGGAATGCAAAAGCCTGCAGGTACTGGTTAATACAAAATAATATATCTCATAATAGGAGAGTGTACAGTAGAGCCAAGTGTTGGCTCTACTTGTTCAGCTTCTCTATTCCATACAAACCTTTTCCATATTTGGTGTCATGACTTCCATGTAAGACCCAGTCAAAATTATTCTCACAGATAGATGCCACGTTACTGCGTCTTGTTGCACAAAATAGGATTTGCTCTTCTCTCTTCATCTCCATTTTCTTGCTAATACGGAAAATGTGAGACTTAACATGGAGAACATTCCTCACCCACTCCAGTTAATAACATAAATCCAAACTAAAGTCTAATTATCTTAAAATTGTATTCTACCAGCTTTCAGAATGGAGCTACTAACATTAAGGCAACAGCTATAAAAAAAATAAATATATGAAAACTTTTAAATGACAGATGCATGAAAGCATTTAATTGTATGCTTTAAATTTAATTCTCTAAAACAGAGAAGTTTGAGCTTACGCTATGAAAACACAATAGAGATTGAAGAAACTGTTGACCACTAAAATAAAAAAGTGAATATAAATCTTCAAAGATAGGTCTTCACTAATCCTTTCAAACTTTATGTCAAGAGAAACCCGATAAGGTGGCCACCCACCTTTTAAAAGCCTTCAAGAGCCGTGAGTTCTGGACCTTCTTTATCTTTTCAATCTTGAAATTTCTCATGGACGCTTTAAAATGATCACTTACTTTAGCATATTCTGGAGTATTGTTAGGGATTTCAAACAACTGAAAGAAATTTAAAAATATGTAAATGTGAAGCAGGGAACACTTAAGGCATGATGGGGCTTCCCTTGTGGCTCAACTGGTAAAGAATCCGCCTGCAATGCGGGAGACCTGGGTTCGATCCCTGGGTTGGGAAGATCCCCTGGGGAAGGGAACGGCTCCCTACTCCAGTATTTTGACCTGGAGAATTCCATGGACTGTATAGTCCATGGGGTCACAAAGAGTCGGACACGACTGAGCGACTTTCACTTTCACTTCATGTCCCTTAGTGGGCTTCCCAGGTGGCACCAGTGGTAAAGAACCTGCCTGACAATGGAGGAGATCCAAGAGACTGAGAGTTCGATCTCTGGGTCAGAAAGGGCCCCTGGAGGAAGGCATGGCAACCCACTCTAGTATTCTTGCCCAGAGAATCCCGTGGACAGAGGAGACCGGAGGGCTGTAGTCCATAGGGTTGCAAAGAATCAGACACGACTGAAGTGACTTAGCACAGCACATGTCCATATGTGTGGCCATCTATGCCATGGAGTATCCTTGCCAGGCCTCTGAGCAGGTAGGATAAGCTGGCTTAGGGTTTCCACATCTGATAGTTCATTCCAGTGATGAACTAGATGGCCCGGAGCCCATCTGTTCAAGGCTAACAGCATTAGCCTGAAGGCAAACAGAGCACAGCTCCTCCGCACCCTACACCCCCAGGTGTGTGATTCAGTCCAGTGAGCTGGTGAGTTCTTTGCTTAAAGCCAGTGCAGGGGCAGAGGCAATGGAGGTACCCAAGGAGCCCAAGCAGAGTAGCCTGCACCCAAAGCTAGCCTCTGATGTGGCTAAATGATCCAGGAAGAATCTTGCCCCGGACTTCCCTGGTGATCCTGTGGTTAACAATCCGCCTGCCAATGCAGGGGACATGGGTTCAATCCTTGGTCCAGGAAGATTCCACATGCTGCAGGACAACTAAGCCCGGCACCACAACTACTGAACTCGGGTGCTGCAACTACTGAAGCCTGCATGCCCTAGAGCCCATGTTCTGCAAGAGAAGGCCACTGCAATGAGAAGCTTGTGTACCACAACTAGCGATTAGCCCCTGCTTGCCACAACTAGAGAAATCTAACAACAAAGACCCAGCATACCCAAAAATAAATAACTAAATAAATTTTTTTAAAAAAGAGTCGCCCCAACCAGGTAAGCCGAGGCCCACTATTACAAGTTTGTCACGAGTATCTGTCCCAAGGAGAGCGTGTATGCCAGAACTCTGGAAACGAGGTGCCCTTCTCCTTTGGAATGTGGCACGTGACACAGTCACCATTCGGATGTTAGCCTTTGAATCTCGTTTCAAGAGTTTTGCAGAATTGATTCATTCACTCTTTCACGCCTTCATTCATTCAACTACACACATTTGTAGCAAAGTACTTTGTTGCATCTTCAAATAATTCACCCATTACAGAGTACAAAGCAAGTACCTCAAAGCCATTCGAGACTGAGACGCTCGCTTCCGGTTGGGGAAGATATACAGTGATGAAAGGTTCTGATGAGGTCTGCCCCTGCTGTGGGCTAGAAATAAGAAAGAAATCAATCTGGCTCCCTGTTTGATACACCCAAGTGATTTTCTGTGCTTAACTCCAACTAAGCTGAAGTTCCTCTGGAAATTTTCTAAGTCTTAATGTGTTAGCATTAAGCAAGGCTAGGGGACTTTCCTGGTGGTCCAGTGGTTAGGAATCCATGCTTCTAATACAAGGGGGGACATGAGTTTGATCCCTGGTGGGAGAACTAAGATCACATATGCCTCGTGTTGTGTTAGTCACTCAGTCATGTCTGACTCTGCGACCCAATGGACTGTAGCCCACCAGGCTCCTCGATGCATAGGATTCTCCAGGCATAGCCAAAAAATAATATTTAAAAAAGTAAGTTTGTCTTACAGCTTCTCTTCCAAATGATAAATATTTAAATACTTTAGTGGTATAGGGAAAAGAATCCTGCCTTTCCTGTATGAACTGTATTTCAGGAAGAGTAACCATACATTTGAGGGTTCTCTACCCTCAAATAGAGAACCCCTAACATGTACATAGGGGTTTATCACATAATTTTCTTTAAGTTTGATATTTTCCATTATGAGAACATTACATTTCTAAAAATGCTTTAAGGAAAAAACTCTTTAAAAACCTTTCATAAAATGAAAATTCTTTTGGAAAGACAGAAGCTAGCCCAGTTTGTATGTTAAGCTCTGATTTTCATACTGTACTGATATAGTACAAAACAGATTCAAGAATATGTTGTAAAGCACTCATCAAAAATGCTATCATTCACTTCTCTTCAGCTTGTTCAGAGTAGCACTCATAGCCTTTATTCTATCCTAAAGCCATGTGTCTCTTCTGGGTTTGTGATAGCAGGATTTAAGCTCAGTTCAGTTCAGTCAGTAAGTCACGTCTGATTCTTTGTGACCCCACGGACTGCAGCACGACAGGCTGCCCTGTCCATCACCAAATCCCAAAGCTTGCTCAAACTCACATCCATGGCGTTGGTGATGCCATCAACCATCTCATCCTCTGTCGTCCTCTTCTCCTCCTGCCTTCAATCTTTCCCAGCATCTCGGTCTTTTCCAATGAGTCAGTTCTTTGCATCAGGTAGCAAAAGTATTGGATTCAAGCTACTTCTTTCCACAAACACCCACAAACAGTTTTCTCAGTTCATTTTATATTTATTTATTCAGCTGCATCAAATAGTTGCAGCACGCAGGATCTTTAGCTGTGGCATGTTGGATCTAGTCCCCAGACCAGGGATCAAACTGAGGTCCCTGTGGTGGGAGCATGAAGTCCTAGCCACTGGACCTCCAGAGACGTCCCAGCAATGTCGTTTTGACTGGGTTTCATGAGCAGACAGCTGTCACACTGAATCCCTTAGCAACAGTTCCTTTAAAAATCCATTTTCATCAACTTTATCTTTCCTCAAAGGCTTTTCCAAGAGCTGCTACATCCCTTTTTTCTCCCCATTTCTCCCTCAAACTCCCACCCCCTGTAAATCCATCCCACAAAACTAAAGATACTCAGAAGAACCCAGACCAGAACAAAAACCCAGTAACTGTGCTTCTAATTCTTTCCTAGGCACAGCCAGCCATTCTCAGCTGAAGAAACTAAACCCAGAGTAAGAGGTCTGGTCTGCTCAAAGTCCCCCGTGAATCTGAGGAAAAGACAAACTTTGTACTCTAGAATGCTTTTAGTTACACTGACTACTTAGTCAGTGCCTTACTCTAGTTAAAGCAAAAGGAAACTGCAGTGTTATGTTAGCATGAACATTTCACAAAACAGGGTCCAGATTCATGAGTGACTCGAACACCACCACGTGTGCCAGCAAGCACAGATACTCACTTTTGTCTGCATTTCACCTTCTCCACATCCCAGTAAGACACAAACGTCGGCCTTCTAATGACATCCTTTTGGGTCTTGGAAGCTATATTTGTCTGAATCATCCCTTTAGACAGAAAAACAAAGAGAAAACACAAATCATGAATTGGTCCTAGGAAATGATTTATCTTTATTTTTCAGAGACTACTAAATAGCTAATATTCATTACTCAACTATATATACATGAATCAAGAAAATCCTCTTAGATGGAAACTGCTCATGATAAAAATGAATATCCTTCACTGGTCTTAGTATAAGACCCAGAAAAGAAAGAGGTAAATGGGCAAATTGCAATTAATCAAATCTTTCAATCAAAGTCAGGTGGGAAAGGGAACTAGGGCAGCCAGATTACATCACCCATGACCACTGTCCTCAACCAGGTATCAGTGATTATGGGTTGGAACATGGTAGGTATATTTTGAAAGTATTTTCCTGCCTCAAGTGTGCAATGTTAGTTTTAATTCATGCATGTTGTACACCTGGGTCTATACATTGCAGCATGAGTTCTTTAAAAAGTAAATCGTGATACATTGTGAGTAAAAGCATAAAATGGCACAACCACTTCGGAAAAGAATTTGGAAGCTTCTTACCAAGTTAAACATACACTACCTATACAATCCAACAAATCCACTCCTTGGTATTAAGAGAAATCTACATCCACACAGAGATTTGCATGTCAATGTGCCTAGTAGCATTATTATAATAAGCAAAATGTGAAAACAATCCAAATATCCATCAACAGGTGAATAGTTAAACAAACCATTGTATAGCCACGCAATGGAATACTACTCAGCAACGAAAAAGGACCACTTTTCATGCAATAATATAGATGAGTGAAAAACAGTATTCTGAGAGGAGTCAGTCATGTGAAGAGTACACACCACAGAGTTCTATCCATGAAGTAATAGACTAAACTAAATTACAGTGACAGAAAGGAAATTGGCTGCAGAGGGGAGACTGACCACAAAGGAGCATGAGAAAACTTTCTGGATTGATGGGAATGTCCTAGATCTTGATTAGGATAGCAGCTGCATGCATTTGTCAGTACTCATCCATCTAGACACTTAAAATGGATATACCTGATGTAGCAATTATGTCTCACCAAAGGTTTACATCCACATCAACAAAACAAACAAGGAAAAGAGCAATCAGATCCTGCCACAGCTCCGCTAAAACCTTCTGGACATTTCCAGCTTGTAAAATATTTAAGTTCCAATGTCTACTCTCAGCTCTTACACACCTCCTTGCCACATGCATGGGCTGCCCACTCCCTTCCAAAGTGTCCTCCTCAGATAAAAGCAGGCACTCTCCCATGAACCCTCCGTTCTCTGGCAGATTCATCACTTTGCTTCATCTTTTCTGTAGCTGTTATTATTTTCTGAAGGTGTCTGGTTTGCCAGCATTCAGATTAGTGCCTGGCAACACAGCTCAAATACTAGTTTAATGAACAAGAGCATATTAGAAATAGAAAGGAAATAGTCTGGAACACTGGAAACTTCTTTAGACCGGCTTCTATGAACTAAGGTAAAAAATATATGGGATTAAAATTTCTCCAGATTCAGGAACAAGATATATTGGTTTTCATCTCTCCACCACCTTTTTAAACAGTCAGAACAATAGAATACCACTGCAAAAAAAAATGTTTTAAGTCCATTTTTAATTTGACAACCCAACAGACAAAATTTTTATTTTCATCCATTGCTTTCTAGTCTTGGTCCATATGCACACATTGTTGCACTTACAACACACATTACATTTTTAAAAAATTCATTCCTGAAAAAAATATTTATTTCTGTTTTCATTATAGAAACATAAACTTGGGGTTTGGCCTTCTTCACTTAACAATATCAAATTTTGCTTTTACAGCAGTTTTCGCGATCAAAATTTTTAACAACTACCTAATACTCCACTGAAATGTAATACTTTTATGTGCTCAGTCACAACCCTACTGGTACACAGGCTATTCTTATTCTTTAGTACTATAAGGAGGCTTTTATAAAGACCTTTATTTCTATAGCATATTTTTTTCCTTGTGAATTATTTCTTAGAAAGATTCCTGAGAATAAAAAAGTAAGCATATTTTAATATCTCTTGATATGTACTGCCAGGATGCTTTCCACAGTAGTTCCCTCAAAGCTATGTGACTTGGGGTCTTCCCTGATGGTCCAGTGGTTAAGACTCTGCACTTTCAATGTGTGGGGCATAAGTTCAATCCTTAACTGGGGAGCTAAGCACAGCAAAAAAAAGAAAAAGAATGAAAAGTTACATGACTTAACACAGTAATTGGTACAGGGCCCAAATCTCGGGTACCACCTGGGAATGTCAAGGAGCTGAAAAAGTCTGTTTCATCTCTTTCAAAGCATCTATGAGGATAGTCCTGAAAGGGCATGTATCTGACCATATACAGGGCTGGCGAGGAGGCGGGGGGTGGGGGTGGGATTTGGGGGCAGGGAGATACAGAGGCAGCCCATGGGACAGTACATTCAGAGGGAGAAGTTTCTGCCCTGGTTTCTTGCTAAACACAAAAGGAAGACAGGCAGAAGGTAACCAAATGTTTCTATGGGGGCTCCAATAAACATGGCAGAAAGCAAAGTCTTTAGAAAAGATGACGGATAAAACCATCGACCTAGATGACAATGCCTGAAAGGAACAGCATGGCTCTAAAATTCTGAAGGACCCGCGTCCCAAGGTCTCCCCTGCAGTCGTTAACACCTGAAATCTGTCTCAGGGAAGCAGGCCACCTAGAATAAGAGATGTAGGACGGCAGAACCAGGAGTGTCCACAGAGACCGTGTAATGCAGCCCCCCACTTTACGGGGCGCCAGGCGCTGTGCCCAGCTGCTGTGTGTCACAGTCGAGGCTTCCAACCCCCCCACTTTACGGGGCGCCAGGCGCTGTGCCCAGCTGCTGTGTGTCACAGTCGAGGCTTCCAACCCCCCCACTTTACGGGGCGCCAGGCGCTGTGCCCAGCTGCTGTGTGTCACAGTCGAGGCTTCCAACCCCCCCACTTTACGGGGCGCCAGGCGCTGTGCCCAGCTGCTGTGTGTCACAGTCGAGGCTTCCAACCCCCCCACTTTACGGGGCGCCAGGCGCTGTGCCCAGCTGCTGTGTGTCACAGTCGAGGCTTCCAACCCCCCCACTTTACGGGGCGCCAGGCGCTGTGCCCAGCTGCTGTGTGTCACAGTCGAGGCTTCCAACCCCCCCACTTTACGGGGCGCCAGGCGCTGTGCCCAGCTGCTGTGTGTCACAGTCGAGGCTTCCAACCCCCCCACTTTACGGGGCGCCAGGCGCTGTGCCCAGCTGCTGTGTGTCACAGTCGAGGCTTCCAACCCCCCCACTTTACGGGGCGCCAGGCGCTGTGCCCAGCTGCTGTGTGTCACAGTCGAGGCTTCCAACCCCCCCACTTTACGGGGCGCCAGGCGCTGTGCCCAGCTGCTGTGTGTCACAGTCGAGGCTTCCAACCCCCCCACTTTACGGGGCGCCAGGCGCTGTGCCCAGCTGCTGTGTGTCACAGTCGAGGCTTCCAACCCCCCCACTTTACGGGGCGCCAGGCGCTGTGCCCAGCTGCTGTGTGTCACAGTCGAGGCTTCCAACCCCCCCACTTTACGGGGCGCCAGGCGCTGTGCCCAGCTGCTGTGTGTCACAGTCGAGGCTTCCAACCCCCCCACTTTACGGGGCGCCAGGCGCTGTGCCCAGCTGCTGTGTGTCACAGTCGAGGCTTCCAACCCCCCCACTTTACGGGGCGCCAGGCGCTGTGCCCAGCTGCTGTGTGTCACAGTCGAGGCTTCCAACCCCCCCACTTTACGGGGCGCCAGGCGCTGTGCCCAGCTGCTGTGTGTCACAGTCGAGGCTTCCAACCCCCCCACTTTACGGGGCGCCAGGCGCTGTGCCCAGCTGCTGTGTGTCACAGTCGAGGCTTCCAACCCCCCCACTTTACGGGGCGCCAGGCGCTGTGCCCAGCTGCTGTGTGTCACAGTCGAGGCTTCCAACCCCCCCACTTTACGGGGCGCCAGGCGCTGTGCCCAGCTGCTGTGTGTCACAGTCGAGGCTTCCAACCCCCCCACTTTACGGGGCGCCAGGCGCTGTGCCCAGCTGCTGTGTGTCACAGTCGAGGCTTCCAACCCCCCCACTTTACGGGGCGCCAGGCGCTGTGCCCAGCTGCTGTGTGTCACAGTCGAGGCTTCCAACCCCCCCACTTTACGGGGCGCCAGGCGCTGTGCCCAGCTGCTGTGTGTCACAGTCGAGGCTTCCAACCCCCCCACTTTACGGGGCGCCAGGCGCTGTGCCCAGCTGCTGTGTGTCACAGTCGAGGCTTCCAACCCCCCCACTTTACGGGGCGCCAGGCGCTGTGCCCAGCTGCTGTGTGTCACAGTCGAGGCTTCCAACCCCCCCACTTTACGGGGCGCCAGGCGCTGTGCCCAGCTGCTGTGTGTCACAGTCGAGGCTTCCAACCCCCCCACTTTACGGGGCGCCAGGCGCTGTGCCCAGCTGCTGTGTGTCACAGTCGAGGCTTCCAACCCCCCCACTTTACGGGGCGCCAGGCGCTGTGCCCAGCTGCTGTGTGTCACAGTCGAGGCTTCCAACCCCCCCACTTTACGGGGCGCCAGGCGCTGTGCCCAGCTGCTGTGTGTCACAGTCGAGGCTTCCAACCCCCCCACTTTACGGGGCGCCAGGCGCTGTGCCCAGCTGCTGTGTGTCACAGTCGAGGCTTCCAACCCCCCCACTTTACGGGGCGCCAGGCGCTGTGCCCAGCTGCTGTGTGTCACAGTCGAGGCTTCCAACCCCCCCACTTTACGGGGCGCCAGGCGCTGTGCCCAGCTGCTGTGTGTCACAGTCGAGGCTTCCAACCCCCCCACTTTACGGGGCGCCAGGCGCTGTGCCCAGCTGCTGTGTGTCACAGTCGAGGCTTCCAACCCCCCCACTTTACGGGGCGCCAGGCGCTGTGCCCAGCTGCTGTGTGTCACAGTCGAGGCTTCCAACCCCCCCACTTTACGGGGCGCCAGGCGCTGTGCCCAGCTGCTGTGTGTCACAGTCGAGGCTTCCAACCCCCCCACTTTACGGGGCGCCAGGCGCTGTGCCCAGCTGCTGTGTGTCACAGTCGAGGCTTCCAACCCCCCCACTTTACGGGGCGCCAGGCGCTGTGCCCAGCTGCTGTGTGTCACAGTCGAGGCTTCCAACCCCCCCACTTTACGGGGCGCCAGGCGCTGTGCCCAGCTGCTGTGTGTCACAGTCGAGGCTTCCAACCCCCCCACTTTACGGGGCGCCAGGCGCTGTGCCCAGCTGCTGTGTGTCACAGTCGAGGCTTCCAACCCCCCCACTTTACGGGGCGCCAGGCGCTGTGCCCAGCTGCTGTGTGTCACAGTCGAGGCTTCCAACCCCCCCACTTTACGGGGCGCCAGGCGCTGTGCCCAGCTGCTGTGTGTCACAGTCGAGGCTTCCAACCCCCCCACTTTACGGGGCGCCAGGCGCTGTGCCCAGCTGCTGTGTGTCACAGTCGAGGCTTCCAACCCCCCCACTTTACGGGGCGCCAGGCGCTGTGCCCAGCTGCTGTGTGTCACAGTCGAGGCTTCCAACCCCCCCACTTTACGGGGCGCCAGGCGCTGTGCCCAGCTGCTGTGTGTCACAGTCGAGGCTTCCAACCCCCCCATTTTACGGGGTGCCAGGCGCTGTTCCCAGCTGCTGTGTGTCACAGTCGAGGCTTCCAACCCCCCCATTTTACGGGGTGCCAGGCGCTGTGCCCAGCTGCTCTGTGTCACAGTCAAGGCTTCCAACCCCCCCATTTTACAGGGTGCCAGGTGCTGTGCCCAGCTGCTCTGTGTCACAGTCAAGGCTTCCAATCCCCCCATTTTACAGGGTGCCAGGTGCTGTGCCCAGCTGCTCTGTGTCACAGTCAAGGCTTCCAACCCCCCCATTTTACAGGGTGCCAGGTGCTGTGCCCAGCTGCTCTGTGTCACAGTCAAGGCTTCCAATCCCCCCATTTTACGGGGTGCCAGGCGCTGTTCTCAGGGGCTGTGTCACAGTCAAGGCTTCCAACCCCTCCATTTTACAGGGTGCCAGGTGCCGTGCCCAGCTGCTCTGTGTCACAGTCAAGGCTTCCAACCCCTCCATTTTACGGGGTGCCAGGCGCTATTCCCAGCTGCTGTGTGTTTCCAACCCCCCCATTTTACGGGGTGCCAGGTGCTCTTTCCAGCTGCTCTGTGTCACAGTCGAGGCTTCCAACCCCCCCATTTTACGGGGTGCCAGGCGCTGTTCCCAGCTGCTCTGTGTCACAGTCAAGGCTTCCAATCCCCCCCATTTTACGGGGTGCCAGGCGCTGTTCCCAGCTGCTGTGTGTTTCCAACCTCCCCATTTTACGGGGTGCCAGGCGCTGTGCCCAGCTGCTCTGTGTCACAGTCAAGGCTTCCAACCCACCCCATTTTACGGGGTGCCAGGCGCTGTGCCCAGCTGCTGTGTGTCACAGTCGAGGCTTAGAGCATAGCTCTTCTGACTGCTATCGGCTTCCACCCACTGGTCCTGCCGTGCTAGAAAGAACCCGGTTCTGAGTTAACATGCCCGCGGCTCTATTCCCACTCCCCTGTGGATGCCACAGGCCACATTAAAAGACTTTTCAATGATTGAATCATTGAAGTAACTGCCAAATGCAGACACTTACCTTGAAAACTTAGCTCGTAGTTTCGTGAACCTGCCTGAAACGGCACAACTCCCCTCCGACAGGATAGAAAAAGAGATTCCAGGTATAAAGAGTCAATGTTTGAAATGTGCTCATTGTCTTTCTATTAAAAATAAAAATAAAAAGGTAAAAACTTCAGGATAGGCTTTTAAGAAATTTCTATCATGATATCTTATATAACTTTATTTCAGCCGTGGGATTTGAACAGGAATGCATCCTGCTACCCAAACCAGAGTGTAAAGGGTTCCTGGGTGGGGGCAAGTCAACACCCATCTTTAGTCTCCACTATATGGGGTCGATGCTACTGACACTGACAATACCCTAGGTGGAGACCTGAAAAATAGAGCTCTTTTGCAATAGTCCTTTTACATATTCCATAAAATATGATCCAAGTGTACAGAGCAACTGGAACCCGACACAAGACGTCTAAGTGAATCCAAAACGTTGTCATGAAGTAGACCATCACAGCTATCATCTCATCACACAATGAGAAAGAACAGTCTAAAGCTGGAAAAAAGGCATATAAAACTCCAACAGGTGTATTGTTATTTAGTTGCTAAGTCATGACTCTTTGCCACTCTCTAACCGTGGACTGTAGCCCACCACTCTCCTCTCTGTCCATGGATTTCCCAGGCAAGAATACTAGAGTGGGTTGCCATTTCCTTCTCCATCCTATAGGTGTATCACTGTCCAAATGAGAGTGACAGGGCAAGGAACACCCCCAAAATGTAAAGATACAATCTCCAGCCATCTCCAGGACCTTCCTCTAGCCCTGCCCCCACTGAACTCCAGTTCTGAATGAGTAACAGCCTTCAGTTACATATTCTCCAAGACTTGAATTTATACCTCAGTTTCAGTAACCAGGTCTTGTTACTTTTGCCTTGGGCTTACATAACAGCCTTGATTTTGGCTTTCTAGAGCTATGGCTCACCCTCACTTTGGGCAATTCCTTCAGGCTGTGCACTCCTCAAGGCGCGCTACTAAGCTTGACTGTGTGCTGCGTGCTAAGTTGCTTCAGTTGTGTCTGACTCTTTGTGACGCTATGGACTAGCCCACCAGGCTCCTACTGGAGCAGGTGCCATTTCCTTCTCCAGGGGATCTTCCCAACTCAGGGATCGAACCCGCATCCCTGGCATCTCCTGCATTAGCAGACAGGTTCTCTACCACTGAACTATCTGGGAAGCCCCAGGGATCTTGTAATAGAGTGTGTTTCTTTGATTACTTTGGCAGCTTGAGAGCTCAGAACCAAATCCATGGCCCAGCGACTTATGCTGAGATATCCTCATTCCTTGTCTTTGGCTCCATTTCCATCTCTTGCTTTTCTTTTCTCTTTCTCATCACTCCAATTTCATTGCCCACTTTAGCTACCTCCCTCTCTGTTTAATCATCTGAATCTAAAGGGAGAAGGCACACAAGACAGAACCTCTGCCTGTCTAAATTTCTCTCCCCTATTACTATGTCCCTGTGGGTAAGTTTGAACCTTCTAGTTCATCTGACTCCAGACTCTGACTAAATCCTAGCAAGCGTATATATCAGTCTTTTGATTTTTCACTCTTGCCTACTTTTCTGGCCGAAAGGGGTAGTCTCTGCCCATTTATGTACTAGTACATAGAAAGCTATCAAAGTTCTGCCACAGTCCCTGATAATAAGGAAAGAGGGATATTTGGCTGGCTCATATATCAAGGAGTTTCTTAAAAATAGTTATAATTTTTTATAATGCAATCAGAATACATGTTTGCTGAGTATAATATAAAAAAACACCACTTTCTCTACCACATCCATGCTCCATGGGTAATCACATAGGTGTCAGACACTGTACTTCTAGATTCTTCTGAAGTTGTCAAGTTTATACAAGAGTATCCACAAGAAGGAATGGTACTCACCTTCTCCCCATATGGAACCCATTCGTCAGCTCCATTCCTCCAGTACCAAATCCATTTTGTGGTAAAGAGAGAACTGGCTGGCTTTGTGACAGATGAAGGTGTGGAGATACGTCGGACGGGATTAAAATCACAAATCATCTTCTGGAAATTGATGTTATAACTGCCAACAGAAATGCTGAGAGGGAAAAGCTTAGCATTAATAAAATGCTTCACTGAAGCAAAATGCTTCTGTTTTCTCTACTCTGATCTTCTTAATAAGAGGGCAGAATTAAAAACTGAGAGTTGAAAGTGGTCTCTGAATTCCCTTTACACAGCTTACGGTCTTACACACAAAAGAAAAAGCTGAAATACAGACAGGTAACGTAACCTGCCACGTATTTAATGGTACCACAGACTGTGTTCTTCCCTCAAAAAATATCCCCCAAAGAAATCAATTGATTGGCTCAATGTCAGAAACTCTGAAAACTCACAATAGGTCAGTTTTTTCAATTATTACACATTATTTAAATAGTTGGGCTTCCCTGGTGGCAGTAAAGAACTGCTTTCAATGCAGGAGACTGGGATTCAATTCCTGGGTCAGGAAGATCCCCTGGCGAAGGGAATGGCTACCCACTCCAGTATCCTTGCCCAGAGAATTCCACTATCAAAGCGTAGTTCGAGACCTTTTCAAGGAGTCAGCAAGGTCAAAGTTACTTTCATAATAATATTAGGACATTACCCACCTTTTTCACTTTCATACCCTCACAAGTACACAGTGGAGTTTTTCAAAGCTACACAATGTTTGATTTTACAATAAAGAGATTTGCAAAAATATAAAACAATGTCATTCTTCCCAGTGAATTTGGTTTGCTTTAGTTTTGGAAAAGTTATTTTTATAGTTATACTTACATACATTTATGAATGCATGTAACTATATATAATTATCTAAAAATGGTATGTTAACACGAATGGTTTATCATTATTTTTTAATGAATCAATAAATAATTTTTCTCAGTTATGACTTTTAACATGGTAAATATCAATACTATAAATCCACATAAACTGAAATCTCTGGGATCCTCAGTACATTTTAAGGTTATTAAGGGCTCTGGAAACCAAAAAGTTTGAGAGTTACTGCTCTACAAAATACCTCCTAGATCAGCGATGTTCAACCAGGAGTGATATTAGACCCAGGAAACACTGACAATGTCAAAAGATATTTTTGTTTCTCATACTGGCATATATGTAGTGGGTAGACACCAGGGATGATGCTAAAATACTCCAGCAAACCAAATAATTATTTGGGCCCCAAAGTCAACAGTGCTAAGGTTGAAAAACCCTGCTTCAGATCTACCTGGTAGGAGACACACACCTAGAAACAAAATAGCTGACACCACCCTCTAGTGGCAAAATGCAGCAACAGACTCTCCACCAGAGACTCACTAAATTTGAACACGGTGACAAGTCCTTATTTTCCCTCCTAAAGTATTTCCTTATAAAGTAGGATGCAGCTTATAAATATGGTCATGGGTACTATCACCCATATCAGCCCTAACAGAAACATAAATATAAATTAGCCTTTTAGAAACCTCCAGGATAGAGAAAATAGCAAATATAAAGGCAGGTATAAAATGCTGAAGTAGGTAACAAAATTCTGCCTTAGAACTATATGAAATGACTCAAATCATTTTCTCAAACAATGAGATTAAGCCAAAGGCTCTTCTGAGCTCATAGGTTTGCAAACCAACCTATGACTTTTGTTGTTCAGACAAATATTAACTGAACAAATATTTGTGCCCCTGTTTATTTCACCTGAGTTAGCAAATATTCCCAGAGTCCCTCATATTAGCCAGGCTCTGGGTGACTTCAAACCTGCACACTTATTCCTTTATCTTTATTAACTCAGAAGTCATTTGCCATTTTAATCTCAAGAGTTAACCTGAATGGGATTCTAAAGGAAAACTGCTTTTTTTTCTTCCCATAAGCACAGCACAGGCCCTCCTTTGATGCTGCTGTAGATTTCACAAGCTAGACCTGCCACCAACTTACCTGCAGTTTTTGGGGTCACAAAAGGCCTTCTCAATATTCTCCATGATCGGAAGGTCCACCCAGCTGTTTCCAAGTAACATCTGCCACCGGTAGGGCAAGTGAAAATGAACTTTGTTGCAGCTCTCTACAAAGATAGAAAAGAGGTCTGAGCAATTCGACCAAGTTCACTGCTGACTCTCCCCATCAAGGCCTGCCTTTCTTACCCTACCAGCCCTGTAGGCACACTTTCCAGCTACATCTGAGCCCCTACCTGCATCGTCTCAAGCCCCTATCTCCACATTCATTTACTACCCATGCAGACTCGTCAGAAAACAAAATTCTCCACTCCCCTAAAAGTCATGTTCAGTTTAGTTCAGTCTCTCAGTCTTGTCCAAGTCTTTGCGACCCCATGGACTGTAGCATGCCAGGCTTCCCTGTCCATCATCAACTCCCGGAGCTTGCTCAAACTCAAGCCCATTGAGTTGGTGATGCCACCCAACCATCTCATCCTCTGTCGTCCCCTTCTCCTCTCACCTTCAAAAAAAAGAACCATATTACCCACAGGGAAATCTGAAGTCATGAGAAATTTACAATTATCCTTTCTTCTGCTGCTGCTGCTAAGTCACTTCAGTCGTGTCGGACTGTGTGGCCCCGGCAGCCTACCAGGCTCCTCCATCCCTGGGATTCTCCAGGCAAGAACACTGGAGTGGGTTGCCATTTCCTTCTCCAGTTATCCTTTCTGCACCTCCCACAATATACATTTATGGAGACAAACTGCTCTCTATTGGAGGCTACTGCCTGTGTGTTTTCTAGGAAGCCCTGGCCTGGAATTCATCTCTTTCAGAATTCCCTCACTGATCTTGTGCTCTCTTGAGCTGACTTGTGTTTTATGTTCCCTCAACCAGTGCTCTAGACAGTTTGTGCTTTATTAATTCTCTAATTTGTGGACGTTCTATTTGTTTTGGGCCACACTGCACAGCTCGTGGGATCTTAGTGCTTCGACCAGGGATTGAACCCAAGCCCTTGGGAGTGAGAACGCAGACTGGACTGGCCACTGCACTGCCAGGGAATTCTCAAACCTGTGGATGTTTCGATGCCCAGCTTTACACTAGGGATTCCCGTATGGCTCAGCTGAGAAAGAATCTGCCTGCAATGCGGGAGGCCTGGGTTCGATCCCTGGGTTGGGAAGATCCCCTGGAGAAGAGAAAGGCTACCCACTCCAGTATTCTGGCCTGGAGAATTCCATGGACTGTACAGTCCATGGTTGCAAAGAGTCAGACACGACTGAGCTACTTTCACTTAATGATAAACTTACTGAAGAAAGGCCTGCGTCATTGTTTAGCTTATATCTCCCTGCTTCACTGGCAGAGGAGTAGGTAAGCAAAGGGTGCCCTTTCAATGACTGCTTGCTGAATAATGAATTAATGTTAGAAGCTCATAATACAGGAGAACAGAAAACAGTTTTATTTTTCACAATCTGCATTGTTTAAATCATTTTGAAATGGCACTGCCAGGAATTTAACTGATTGAAAAATATAACCTTTCTCACACTCATTACAATGGCTGATATAAATAAGCAAACAAAAACAAATTTATAAGTGTTGGCAAGGATATGGAGAAACTGGAGCCCTTGTGCATTGCTTGTAAAAATGTAAAGTGATATAGGCTGCTATAGAAACTTGTGTGGCAGTTTCTTAAAAACTTAAACACAGATATACCACATAATCCAGCAATTCCACTTCTGGGTATATACCCAAAAGAACTGAAAGCAAGAGCTGATATTTGTACACCTGTGTTCCTAGCAGCATTATTCACAATAGCTAAAAGGCAGAAGCAACTCAAGCCCATCAGTGGATGAGTGGATAAACAAAATGGGATTGAATACAATCGAATAGTGTTCAGCCTTCGTAAGGGAGGAAATTCTCACAAAGGTTAGAATATAGGTGAACCTTGAGGACACTGTACTAAGTGAAATAAGCCACTGTCAGAAAAGACAACTATTGTGTGAGATCACTCATATGAGGGACATAGAAGAGTCATATTCGTAGACAGAAAGCAAAATGGGCTTCCCTGCCAGAAGGAGGAAATGAGGAGTTGTTGTTTAATAGGTACAGAGTTGCTGTTTTAAAGATCAGTCCTGAATATTCATTGGAAGGACTGATGTGGAAGCTGAAACTCCAGAACTTTGGCCACCTGATGCGAAGAAGTGACTCATTGGAAAAGACCTTGATGCTGGGAAAGATTGAGGGCGGGAGAAGGGGACGACAGAGGATGAGATGGTTGGATGGCATCACCGACACAATGGACATGAGTTTGAATAAGTTCCTGGAGTTGGTGATGGACAGGGAGGCCTGGCGTGCTGCGGTTCATGGGGTCGCAAAGAGTCGGACACAACTGAGTGACTGAACTGAACCAAACTGAACTGATGCTGGGAAAGATTGAAGGCGGGAGGAGAAGGGGACAACAGAGGATGAGATGGTGGGATGGCATCACCGACGCAATGGACATGAGTTTGAGTGAGCTCTGAGAGTTGGTGAGGGACAGGGAAGCCTGGCATGCTGCAATCCATGGGGTCACAGAGGGTTGGACAAGACTGAGCGACTGAACCGAGGCCGAGTTTCAGTTTCAAAAGCTGAAAAGAGTTCTGGAGATTGGTTGCACAGCAACAGTACTGAGCAGTACATTTAAAAAGGTTAAGATGGTAAAAGCTATGTGATATGCTTTATCTTAGTTAAAAATCAGTTCTGTTGAAGACATGAAAGGAACAGCGTGGTGCAAGAGTGACAGGGAAGCGCTGTGTCCCAAGCAGTCCCATGGGAAACAGTCCTACAGGAGGCTTGGGGAGAGCGAACAGGAAACAGATGCCCGGGAAGCCCGGCTGCTGCAGTCTCTGGGGTCACAAAGAGTTGGCCACATCTTAGCGCCTAAACAACAACTGCTACTTCTGTTTGGTTTTAGTATGTAAAAAGAAGGGTCCCTGATTAAGTGTAAGAGTTCAACTAAAACTGAATTGTACAAGGAGAAAGTATAATATCACGAACTGGTGTAGTGGTTTGGGGTGAAAACCCAAGTTCTATTTGAGCATCTGTAAAATGAATTAACAACAGAACCTAACGCTGACTTGAAGGTTAAAGAAGATGCATGTACGATTCTCAGCACTGCACTCGACACACTGCACTCAATAAACGCTAGCCATACTACTATTAATAATGTTTCTGCTTCTAGAAAGCCCTTAAGGTAGTTACTCACTAAGTTGACAACTCTTATACAGATGGTCAAGACAAATTTCGTTTGAGCTGTGTTCATTCATCCTGGACGATATGGTACTGGCAACCTCAGGTTCAGAATCTACAAGACAGAAGAGGATGTATGTAAGCGAACTGTAACATTTAAACCAAAAACACAAGATACTTGGTCTAACAATGGGAAAGAGTATCTGAAATGGGGGCCAGGTTCAGAAAATTCTTAAGATTCATGTACTGCTCATGAGAGCCCAGACATGAAAACAAAGGTGAAAGTCAAGGTTACTTAATATCACGCTGCTTTCTTAAACCATGGCTGAACTACTCCTGTTCTCAATAAATGGAGCAACTTACTCTACACAGTTCTAGGGTTGGTCCTTCTGTCTTCCTATGTCCTCATCAGTACCACTCCTTAACCCAAACCTTTTGCCCTTTAGTACTGCTAAGGAACATCCAAAGAGAAACCACCAGCCGTGGCCGCTCTATGCAAACACGAGACGTGAGGCCCCTCTTTGTCCCTCAGTGATCACACGGAACCCAGCCTGGAGCCCACCTTGTCATCTCACTGGCATGGGTAGCAGGGATTTGAGCTGCGTTCTGACCATGGGTCCCCTAGGCTGCAGCTCTGTTGCTTAAGGAAGGTGTAAAAGAAGGGACCTTGTAAAAATGATGTTTCTGAACCCTTGTACCAAGGTGAGCTGTGCTAAATTATAAATCAGTAAAAAAATGTATGTAACATAAAAAATTGCTTATGCAGTATCACCTTAGCTATAAACAAACTAGGTATAGAAAAACATTAAAGAATATAAATGAAAAGTTCATTGTACATTTCTTTGTATAACTGCAGTGTCTTTACTTACATTAATATCAATTATTAATAATATTGTAACATCCTTGTATAAAATATTATGTTTATAGAAAAAAAAAAGAAGGGACCTTGGGGAGAGCAAGAGTGCTGCCTTGCTCGGGGACAGAGGGCTCCCCACGTGTGGGCAGGACCTGCTTGTTAACCCCCGAATTCCAGAGCATAACACACCTTTCTTTCCTTTGATTGCAGCCATGAAGCCAAACCCAGTGGCACCAGTTTTACCTACATCAACAGTTTTATCCATCACTTTATCCATCCATCTACTGGCACTGTGGACAGACTGACTAGCCCAGAAGGTTTCTGTGGGATTACCGTTAACAAAGGCCGCGGCTCCATCCCCAGTCATCTTGCCAGCGGTGGGCAGATGCTCCGAGGTGTTCCGGTGTCTAGATTCCTAGGTAACGACTTTTCTCTCTGTCTACTGCTTGGGGTTTGGTACTTTGCCAGTCTCGTGGAGGTGGTATCTACGGCCATGCCATCAGCCTTATTATCAAAAATCGGGAAATGCTGGCCGTCTTGATTCCCACTCCTGCACTCTGCGTTCACATGGTCCGAGGAAAGGACAGCGGTGCTCTTTCTGGTGGTGATGGTTTCAGGTATTTGCAGAGAAACGGAAGGAGAGAAGGAGAAGGCTGGACTGGAGGAAAACCAACTCTTTTTACCGGTGTCCTGGTCATTCTGCCAGGATATAGGGCCCTTCCAGTTGAAGGCTGGTGTCAAATCACTATGATTCCCATAGAAAAGATCCTTTGCACTGCCGTTCTCTGCAAGCTTCTGGCTTCCTCCCCCTTGATGGGTTCCTCCAAGAACCACAGCTGCAGATGGGACGGGGGCAGGCAGGGGACACTCCTGACTTCCCAGATGCGAGAATTTGTGGGCAAGATCCTCGACAGGCCCATCACCCGGGACAGAGCCACGGTGGCCGGCAGGCTCTGGGCTGGGTGGGCAGGACCTCTGGTCAGGAGTTGAAGCTGCTGGAAGAAATTCCTCACTGCCCCGGTCTCTGCTCCTACTCCTCCCTCTGTATGCTGGGTCTCTACGATGTGGAGGAGGAGCTGGAAAAGAAAAACCAAACAACAAAAGTTAGCTTTACCGTCACTAACTCTGTACCCGCCTCCTGTTCAGCCTCAGAGAGGCCAGGTGAAGGGAGAGTGGGGTAAAGCAGAAGCAGTATCAGTGGGAGAGAAGAAAAGGCAGGGCTTCGCCAGCAGGCAAAGGAAGCTCAGATGTCTCCGTGGGTAAGTATATCTGGAGGTCTAAACATCTTTCCAGGAATTCCCCATGACCACTTTTAGGGATCTCACGCTTTCCACCCCAGACCCCTAAACTTTCACACTGGAGAAGCGGTGAAGTGACCCGGCACTGTCATTCGGCAATCCTGCAGAGTCAACGCTGCCACTGCTCGCAACAGCCAAGACCTGAGCCGGGCTGTGCTTAGTCGCTCAGTTGTGTCTGACTCTTTGTAACCCCATGGGCTGTAGCCCACCAGGCTGCTCTCCATAGGGATTCTCCAGGCAAGGATACCAGAGTGGGTTGCCATTTCCTCCTCCAGGGGATCTTCCCGACCCAGAAATCGGACCAGTGTCTCCTGCATTGCAGGCGGATTCTTTACCTGCTGAGCTACCAGGGAAGCCCAGCCATGACACGGAGGCAACCTAAATGTCCATTGACAGAGGAATGAATAAAGAAGATGTGGTATATATACCATGGAAAATGCCATTTGCAGCAGTACAGATGGACCTAGAGTGTCCTACTACTTCACACTAGAGTGAAGCAAGCCAAACAGATGGGAACTATCCTATGACATGCCTTCTATGGGTAATCTTAAAAGAAATTATGCAAATGAACTTATTCACAAAACAGAAAAGGACTCACAGACTTAGAGAAGGAACTTATGATTACCAGCAGCGGAAGGATGGAGGGAAGGGATGGTTAGGGAATTTGAGATCAACATATACACACTGTTATATTTAAAGTGGAAAACCAACAAGGACCTACTGTGTATCATAGGGAGCTCTGCTCAGTGTTCATGCAGCCTGGATGGGAGGGGAGTTTGGGGGAGAATGGATACATGTATATACAAGGCTGAGTCCCTCTGCTGTGCACCTGAAACTACTGCAACACTGTTAATTGACTATTCTCCAAAATCAAATAAAAAGTTAAAAAAATTAATTTGTGTGAAAATCTTGACAAGGTGGAAGAATCCCCCCTTCCTGCCAGCCCAGCAGAAAACACCACCTTTGGCCTAGGATAAAGGTTGAGCCAACCTTGGCTCTTCTCAGCTTCTCTCATGGGACTTAGATGCAGCTCCTAAATGCCCACTGTCTTAGGTGGGGCTGTCCACAGTCCTCAAGTTCAAGTCCACATTCACCACTGGGGTGAATAGAGAGACAGACTAGTGCTCATCAGAGCGAGTGCCCCCAAATCACTAAAAGTTCACCCATATTGTGACACAAGCACACCTAAGCTAAGAAGTCACAATACCTAAAACAACAACAAAAGAAGAAAATAAGGAAAGGTCTGATTTCACTGAAGCTTGGAATCATCCAGAGTTGTTCATCTGGCCCTCAAATTCCCAAGCTTAAGTCAGCGATATCCAAAATTTAAAAAAAAAAAAATTGACCTGTTTCTAGAAACATGTTAAGTCACAGCCCCAGGAAGCAGAGAGAAGGGAGGGAGTGAGTGTGTGTGTGTTTGTGTGTGCAAAAAGTGTGGTGTGCTTGTATGTGATGTTTATATGTGGGGTTCATATATATTTATATGAAGTGTGTGTATGTGTGTGTGTGATATGCATACATGGTGGACATGTGAAGGGTGTATATGTGTGTACATGAGGTTTGCACATATGGTGTGTGACACATGTCCCTTAGTGAGAGATGCATATATGTTGGCAACGTGCCCGAGTGTAAAGTGTGTCTGTATGGTGTGGATGCATGGAATAACATGAAATCCAACTGCAAAATCACACATATAGTATGATCATAATTATGTAAAAATTGTGTATGCATATCGACAAAGTCTGAAAGGGAAAATAGTTTTACATGATGAGGTAGGGTGAGTATAAGTAGAGATTCCCTCTCCTTGTGATTTCTGTTTACTTCCATTTATCCTGTTAAGATGAAGGCCATCAAGCTTACCTTTCCACGCAGAGGGCTTCTTCCGGCGGTGCCTGCTATTACAGATGTCCTGGATGTTCTGGACCACGCTTGAGCTCAGCCCGTGCTCCCTCATGACGGCCAGCACCTTTCTATCCATCAGGTTATGGGACCGGAAGCAGTTGGCATAACCACAGTTCCCTCGCGTAAAATGTTCACAGACGTGGAGTCTTTCACAAGGGGGCTGCTGGTTACAAATCTGTCTTCCACCCTCGCCCTTATAATTCTTGCATATCTACAGAAGAAACAAGAGCCAGAAAGAAAACATGTTTCTCTATTGCCACATGTTAAGGAAAGTTTGTGTGAATATAATGATCTATATGGGAATAGAATCTAAAAAAGAGTGGATATATGTATCAGTTCAGTGCAGTTGCTCAGTCGTGTCCAACTCTTTGTGACCCCATGGACTGCAGCACACCAGGCTTCCCTGTCCATCACCAACTCCCAGAGTTTACTTAAACTCATGTCCATTAAGTCAGTGATGCCATGCAACCGTCTCATCCTCTGTCATCCCCTTCTCCTCCCACCTTCAATCTTTCCCAGCATCAGGGTCTTTTCAAATGAGTCAGTTCTTCACATCAAGTGGCCAAAATATTGGAGTTTCAGCTTCCACATCAGTCCTTCCAATATTCAGGACTGATTTCCTTTAGGATGAACAGGTTGGGTCTATGTATAGGTATAACTGATTCACTCCTGAAACTAACACAACACTGTAAATCAACTATACACCAGTAAATATTGATTAAATAAATAAATAAATAATAAAAATACATTTTTTTTACTTCCTGGTAAGAAAAAAATGCATATTTTCTTATTTCCTGAGAGAAAAACAAAAAACAGAAGCACAGATATAAACTTCCCTAATGACTCAGCAGGTAAAGAATCCTCCTGTAATGCAGGAGCTGAGTCTATGTATAGGTATAACTGATTCACTCCTGAAACTAACACAACACTGTAAATCAACTATACACCAGTAAATATTGATTAAATAAATAAATAAATAATAAAAATACATTTTTTTTACTTCCTGGTAAGAAAAAAATGCATATTTTCTTATTTCCTGAGAGAAAAACAAAAAACAGAAGCACAGATATAAACTTCCCTAATGACTCAGCAGGTAAAGAATCCTCCTATAATGCAGGAGCTGCAGGAGACGAAGGTTCAATCTCTGTGTCAGGAAGATCCCCTGGAGAAGGAAATGGCAATCCTCTCTAGTATTCTTGTCTGGGAAATCCCATGGACAGAGGAGCCTGGTGGGCTACAGTCCATGGGGTCGCAGAGAGTCAGACACAACTGAGCACGTGAGCAGAAGCAGAGATATATCTAAGGGAAAAAAATGTATGTGTATAACTCTGTAATCTCTGTTGAGTTATATTCAATCAGTGACTTATTTGGGGTAGAAGAGGCCTACAAACTAACTTAAAGAAACTTGGCTTTTATTAACCTCTTTTGGAAGAATCAGTATAAGACAGCCAGCTATAGATAGAACAAAACAGGACCCAAAGGGACCCCTACATATAAAGGAATCCCAAAGAGGAAGCCCCACCTTTGGATATCAACACATCTTCAATTAAAAGACCATCTTCAATCAGAAGAACACTGCAGAAGGCACGGGTTATCCTGTGTGCCACGTAGTACAGTCAAAAAGAAAACAAAGGATGTGAGGTCTTATCTTCAGTTGCTGGGAGCTAGGCAGAATGTGGCAGTTTCTCAAAAGACCAAGTGATAGTTGGTCATTTTTATATGTAAATAGGTATATCTACATATTTAGCTCTACAGAGATGTAATTCTTACTGAAAGGAAAGCAGGAGAAGTATCGTCAGTGAGGCCAGACCCCGTGATACAGGACTAGAGGATGTTGCTTGAAATCTGCAGCTAGAAGCAGCTATACGTGACTTCACATCTGAGTTACTTACTCCCAGCCTCTTGCCCTTGCTATAAAAGACAAAACTATTTGCTCCCCTCACCTAACCATGTTGTGGAGCAGGTTAAATAATAAAACACATAATGTCTTGAGCACAATACAAAATGTGAGGCAAAGGTTTGAATCATTACACAAAGAGGCTTAAACACAAAAGCATTTGTAAGTTGTTTCAACAGACTCTGAGCAAACCAGATCAACATGGGCCACTGTGGTGTATCCAGGTGGGAAAGACATGGATTCAATCATGATTGAGCCATACAAACAACTTCTAAACCTGATGCAAATACATATCATTGTGATAGTCTAGGAGCCAGAATTGAGACTCTCGGCCAAGAGTTTCAAAGTGTGGTCCCTGGACCAACAGCATCAGCTCTAACCGAAAACTAACTAGAAATACAAACCCTTGGGCCCTTCCCCGCATCTACAGTCAGAATGGCCAGAGGAGGAGCCCGGCAATCTGGGTTTGACAGGCACGCCTGGAGATTCTGACCCACACTACAGCTCGAGAGCCAGAATTCTCCAGGCTCAAGTCAAGCAAGGATTATCAGCAACTTCACAAATGAGATTTTGGTTAACATTCCTAGTACTGTTCGGATGTTTAAGAAAGACTGCTCCTGCCAGAACAAAGGAGACCCATTTCTCCCTTTTAATAAATGCACTTCAATTATCCATGTTTATATACCAGGAAGTTCAGGTTATGCGTTTATGTTCTCACAGGTTAAGCAAAGTGGAAAAGTGTGAATGTGTTCAGTATTTGAGGGCAGGCGTGTGCCTTGCCCACCAGTGGCTTCAGGATTTAACTCAGTGCTACCCTTGCACTCCTGAGTGTTAGCTGAATGATGGCAAAGCAAACAGTAAAGTGAGACCCTGAAGGATGAAATGCCTTGTCTAAGATCCCATAGGTAGTCGGTGGCAAAGGCAGAACTCAGAGACATGGAGGAACCATCCTTGACCAACTAGTTTCAACTTGGAACTAGCTGAACTCCGGCTGACCAGGCCCCTCCCCTGCTAAAACCTTGAAAATACTCCGCCCTACTCCCCCAAGTTAAAACACTCCTATAGAGACAACTCTTGCCCAGAATAGTCAGAGACTTATGTCATCGAGGCTCTGGTTGACTCCCCTCACAGGAACCAGCTTCTCAGACCTCTGGTCCCAGGGGGCAGTGCAATCTGCTAGTCTGTGATCCTACCCCGACAGCTGGTAAAAGGCAATTAAGTTATCGGCTAAAAATAAACTTCAAACACCAACCGATCCACCCTGCCTTCTAATCACGGGGACTGAATTCTTAAGATCCATGGGTACAGTAAGGAAGCCTCAGGTGACACTTCAGACTCTGTGTGATTAAGGTCAGCATCCTCCATGAGAAGCCTCCCAGCACTTTTGTCAATGGGCTTTTTCTGGGCTAAGTCAGCAACAGCACCATCCAGTAGGTTCTTTCCTAGAGACAGGAAGAGCCGCCACTCCTCTTATTCTCCAGGGACGTGATATAGCAAATCCTTGGTGATTTTGGAGACCAGAAGCAGAGAGCCGACCTGGTGAGTGACGTTTCCAACCCTTCAAGTTTAACACTAGGTTGGACTGTGGGCAACACTCTCTCAAAAGTCATGGAAAGCGTCATTCTTTCACATGAAAGGGAAAGGAGAGAGTGCCTCTGTTAGTCAATGGGAACTTTAACGAGTTAGGGTGTAAGGCATTTTCCCTATACTGGTAGCCAGGAAGGACTGGGCTGGCTGGCACATAGGCCAAGGGCCATAGAGATCCTAAGATAAGACCTCTGAACCTTGGGTTCCTGGAAACAGAGAGAGAAACTCAAGTACAGAAATGAAAGAACGCCTGGGGAAGTGAGTTATATATAGTTAAATATCCCTCCCCCACCCTTCCTCTCTGAAGACATTTTCACAGTGTCTTGCATTCCTATCTTGCCTGAGCTCAGTAATCAACACAAAATCACCCCACGTGTCCTAAGTTTTCCTAAGTCCTCAGGGAAACACACCGAGCTTACAGTCAAAGATGTTTAACCCTCCAGATGTCCCTAATAGCTCTCTTGTCATACATAAAAGCACAACCGAATTTCAACCTTGTTATTTTATCTCAGTCCCTTTCACCCTCTCAATTTGAGGCTTTTATTACATTTCTGCGCCTCTCTTCTAATGTGAGGCTAACTTCTTTGCACAAGGATTTTTCTCAGATCATTCTCAGATACCATTCTTCAAGCAGCATCATTTGATTTTCAAGTCAATATTCCTAGGTGGATGAGACTGTTAATTATCTGAGATTATTCTTATCCTTCTTCTAATAATAGAAGCTTCCAAGTTTTAGCTGGACACATAGTTACCCAGCCAGAAAACTACATTTCCCAGCCTGCTTTCTCCCTAAGTGCATCATGTGATAAGTTCTGGAGCCTGGGGAAGTGAGTTATATATAGTTAAATATCCCTCCCCCACCCTTCCTCTCTGAAGACATTTTCACAGTGTCTTGCATTCCTATCTTGCCTGAGCTCAGTAATCAACACAAAATCACCCCACGTGTCCTAAGTTTTCCTAAGTCCTCAGGGAAACACACCGAGCTTACAGTCAAAGATGTTTAACCCTCCAGATGTCCCTAATAGCTCTCTTGTCATACATAAAAGCACAACCGAATTTCAACCTTGTTATTTTATCTCAGTCCCTTTCACCCTCTCAATTTGAGGCTTTTATTACATTTCTGCGCCTCTCTTCTAATGTGAGGCTAACTTCTTTGCACAAGGATTTTTCTCAGATCATTCTCAGATACCATTCTTCAAGCAGCATCATTTGATTTTCAAGTCAATATTCCTAGGTGGATGAGACTGTTAATTATCTGAGATTATTCTTATCCTTCTTCTAATAATAGAAGCTTCCAAGTTTTAGCTGGACACATAGTTACCCAGCCAGAAAACTACATTTCCCAGCCTGCTTTCTCCCTAAGTGCAGTCATGTGATAAGTTCTGGAGAGTGAGCTGGAGCATACAATGAATGAGATACAATATCCAAGTCACATCCTTTTAAAAAGGAAGCAGCTTGTTTTTTACTTACTCCTTGTCTACGTTCCTGTTGGCTAGAAAAATGATGACACTGAGAAGAGCTTCCTTGTACCATGGGGAAGAAGCCACACGTTAAAAGAGGACAGAGATATCTATTGGTCCAGTAGTAAAACAGATCTATTATATATAAGATAGCAAGGCTGACCTACTGGCCTGAGTCCCTACTTGACATCATTGGAATTCAGCTGCCTGACCATCAGACTACCTGCCTGCCTACCTCTAGGCAAGACCAAAAGTCAGCAAACTATGAGCATAAATGATCAAACAGAAAATATTTTAGGCTTGGCAGGCCATCAATCTCTGTTGCAAATATTCAACTCACTCTTGTATGAGAAAGCGGTCATGGACAATATATAAATGAATAAGTGTGACTGTGTTCCAATTAAACTACAAAAACAGGTGGCAGGTGGGGTGTGGTCCATGGAGTATAGTTTAGTAACCTCAGATCTAGACTACTAAGAGATGGAGAAACAAAGCAATATTTTACTTGAATTTACTGCATTTTGAGATCTCTTTGCTACAACTTAGCCTCAAGCAATGTACCCTGTCATCTTCTGAAATCTTGCTTCAAAGCCCACCTCTTCCAGGAAGTCACTCAGATGTAAGGCATCAATGAGACTTATTGCTAGTTCTTCAGATCACACTTGCTCACATAGGGTCCCCTAGCAGCCCAGGGGAGGAGGCATTCCAGACTCAAATACTTAGTAAACTTCAAATAAGAAGGAAACTGTTGGAATCTCCAGGTCACTTAGCAACAGCCACCAGCTGACCGCCAGCTGCGGAGCCCTGGGGCCAGGTTTTCTCTGCCCCCATTCCACGCTGCCAAAGGCATTCTCCTTGCTTTTCAAACTGAGGAATCAGAACTCACCTCGGGCATAAAAAAAGGGTCACTTTGGAGAAGGAGCACAGCCAGTTCCTCTTGATTCAGTCCAGAGAGCCCATGGTTTGTTAGGACCCTGAAGTTATCTTCCGAGAGAACCTCGTGAGAATATTTGCATAAATTCCTGGAAGAAAATAACAATGGTCAGCATTTCCACTTCACAGAAAATAAAGAAAAAGCAATCATCCAGGAAACCTTTCAAGTGAAAAATCAATGCCCACACCCTTGGGTAACTAACACAGGTTGGTCCAGCTTCAAGAATACACTTTAAAAATATAAACTGATGAAACACGTAGATAGGAAAAGAGAATATGAGGATCTCTTCATAAATTATACACATGTATTCTTTTTTTAACTTTTTAATTTGTATTGGGGTAGAGCTGATTAACAACATACACGTTATGCTTTAATTTATTGCAATCCTTCTTTAAACGTCTCCTCTCAGTCAGTTCAGTTCAGTTCAGTTCAGTCGCTCAGTCGTGTCCAACTCTTTGCGACCCCATGAATCGCAGCACGCCAGGCCTCTCTGTCCATCACCAACTCCCCGAGTTCACTCAGACTCACATCCAAAGAGTCAGTGATGCCATCTCCTCTAGTATATGTTAATTATGTAAGACAAGGGAAAAATAGCAAAGAAACTGAAACCAATTTAGTGAAAGTGACTGCCCATTGAGAGCCGAATGACTGCCCGCTGACAGCCAAATAACAATTAGGATAACACATCTACGGAATGACAATAAAATCAATGGGATAAAAGAATTTCATTGATCAAATTGTCCCTTGCTTTATCACTGCTATGAATGTACGTGATTTGTGATTTGTGACCACAGAGGAATGGAACAAGCCTGTAATCACATATTTCAAACAACTTTACCAAGAAAGTGATAAAAATCCCCTTCATTTTAAGACTGATGATATAGGTCTGACAGAACTTTCTGTGATGATGGACTTATTCTATAATCTGAGCTTTCTGAGATGTAAGCCATACATGACTAATGCACACTTGAAATACAGGTAGTAAGACTTAGGAAACTAAATTTTCCATTTTATTTCAATTAATCTAAATTTGAATAGCCTCATGTGACCAGTGGCCACAAGATTGCATGGCAGAGATTTAAACATTTGCTCTTAAAAATGTGGTGGGAGGAGTAGCTTTACCATTATCACACATTCAGAATATCCTAGGCTCCACCCTGGCTCCGGTGAATCAAAATCTGCCTTTCAACAAGACTCCCATATTATAATCACACTGACATCCCACAAGCACTGAGTTATTAGACCAAGCATTGAGACGCTGACAGCACTGATGTTTTCATCAGACAAACATAATTTGACAATTACCAATGTTCACCTGGCAAATGTCTTCTTAACTTATATACATATATTCCCTATAATATCACCAACATCCTCAGATTTATGGTTTTAATAGTTGCTGATGTGATGGGATCTTAATATTTTCCAGTTTGTACAACCATTATCAAAGTGTCAGGTGGTTAGGTAATGACCAGTTTTCACTATACAACCTTTATAAACCTTTCCTCTTTCACATTATCTTCTTGAGATTTATTTGAGAGTATTGCCTAAGTGACTGGTGTTTCATTTTGATCTCCTGCTCTGCAGAAAACACACTAGTAAATCTAGGGAGTGTGTCTCTTTCCCTCCAAGCACATTAACATAGAGTTTTATCACTTTTGCTACCTAACCAAGAAACAGATTCATGCTTTTAATTTACACTTTAATTATTAGCAAGACTGAAATATTCCAAATGTAGGTTTGATGCTCATATTTCCTCTTATACTATTTGTTCATATCTTTTAACTGTTTATCTATAGATTCATAATTGTTCTTTATACTTTTAATACTAATCTTTACCAGCCTTGTTTATTTCAAATAGTTTTGCACTTTTCCCTTTTTATCAAGAACTTATTAAGCTTTCTATTGCTCAATTTTTATACAATCAGATCCTTCCAATTCACCACTTGTAATTTAGCCCACTGTTTTAATACTTGAGAAATTAATTGCTCTACCACAGCTGGATAACTATAATATATCATTTTGTTTCACTTTTTTAAAAGATATTTTCAACTTTAAAATATCTGGAGCTTATTTTGAAAACCAGCATCAGAGGAGGGCAGAAGTACTTTATATCTTAATATCTATTGAATAGGATTCCTTTCTTACTATTTTGTTGTCCAGAACTATTGTTTGTTAACTTTTTAGTAAATTTAGAATGCAAGAAATCCTTGTTATGTTTTTATC
>SJYC01007831.1:0-46642 GCA_006408675.1 Madoqua kirkii | reverse complement strand
ATTAACAGAATAATTCATCCCATTATCGATTCTTTTCAAAAATGTCCTTAATGTGCTCACGTATTATTTTCTCTATAGAAATTGTATTATTGTTTTGTCAATTTCCACAAAATATCATATGGAATCTAATTTGTGTTAACTCCATACATTAGATTAGATATTATGTCATCTTACTATTTTAAATCTTCTGATTCTAGGACAGAAAATATCTCTTCATTTATTCAAGTCTTATGCTATTTTTTCTTACTGAGAATTAAAATCTTCCTTTTCATAGTTCTCTTTCATTTCTCAAATATTAAACATAAATCAGTTGTCACTATTGTTTTTCATTGTCACTGTAAACAGAAATGCAACTGACTGCAAAATTATCTTATTGAAATTTACAGTGATTTTTGTAATGTAAACACATACCTAAAAGTTATTCTCTAAGAATTGGTCTTTGAAAGTCACTATTCAAATGCCACTGTCTGTGTGTAAGGCATTTCTGAAACACTCTGGCATTGCTTTTGGATCTAGCTGTAGGAACCCCAAAACAAAAGTCAGAATCAACAGCCATGGCAGCCACCACCCGGCCCTTAAAACCCAGCCAGCCCTCCCACACTCCCCGCTTCATGCAAAAGTCAAGGGCAGGTGGTCAGGCTCTGCTGACAGCCTGTATCCCAGCCATTTTCTAGGGCATGCACTCTCCTGGTTTTCTTCACCAGGAGTCCTGGCTTTTAGTGTGTTTCTGGCACTCCCTGATAAAGCTGACATCAGCTCTCTGCTTGCTCTTGGGGTTTGTGGTGTCAGATAACTGCTCCCCCACAGCCCCCACTCCCCAGAGCCCTCAGCAGCTACGCAAAACTACACCTTATCTCTTTCCCAACCATCACGGGAGGGGGGCATCTATGAAGAGATTCTACAGCAGGAAAGGGCCCAGCCTCCACCCCAAAGCAGGAAGCCCCCCCAGTACAGCTTTTACCAGACATGTGTGAGCCTCCCTACCTCTCTACACTCCTCACTCCCCTGGGCACTGCCGCTAACGACCCTCTCAATCCGGAGCAGAAAATGAGCTCACTGAAACACCCCACCACTAGGCAGCTTCCACCCTCTGGCTCAGAGATATCGGACAGCGGGTAGGTGGGGGAAATTAAGAACCTTTCTTTCCTTTGAGCTTCAGTCCAGACGTTGTGGTCACAGTGCCAAGACGATCGTACCTCGCCTATGGCCGGATTACAGTCATACTTGAAGACCCAGTCCCTCTCTAGATTCCAGCAACACACAGCCTCGGTCTTAGCTGTCTTGCACCTGCTCTGCCCTTGCCAAGGGGCAGTGGGGCACGTCCAAGGTTCTGGAAGTCAGTATTTCCTCTAAATAACTAAAGGCAGCCAGGCAAGCCTATGCAGAAGCCCTCTGCCTGGAGCCCCAAGAGTCTGGGCCTTCCCAGCCCACCTAAGACACTCATGCCCATAGGAGGAGCCCTGGCTGGGTCCCTGATGCTGCCTGTCTGAGGGCCCAGATCACTTTCCACTTCTCATCTCCATCCTCAGGCTAACTATTCATTCCTCTAGATTCTATAATCCTCACCTTGAACCCAGCTTCAGTCAGCAGCATGTCATATCTAGCCTTGGGTTCTGACCTGCAGCTCCATCCCTGGGAGGCCCTGCTCTGTTTTCCCACATTTCCTAGACTTTTCCAAGCTTCTTAGAGGATCTCCATCCTAATTTCAAAAAAATGGGGCAGTTCTCACTCACTTATCTGGGGAGTAACTAAGACCAAGGACTTCCCAGGTGGCACTAGGAAGTGGTAAAGAACCTGCTTGCCAGTCCCGGAGACATAAGAGACTCAGGTTTGATGGCTGGGTTGGGAGGATCTCCAACATTCCCCAGCATTCTTGCCTGGAGAATCTCATGGACAGAGGAGTCTGTGGGCTAGAGTTCACAGAGTCAGACATAAATGAAGTGACTTAGCCCATATGCATGCAAGTAAGACCAGAAGTACGGAGGCTAACACTCATCACATATTTTCTAAGTGAAGGTACTGGATCTGTTATTTATAACCTATGAGGAAATATTTTGCTTTTTATTTTGGGAAACTGAGGCTAGGTAACATGAGAAATAAAAGGTGACTCAAGTAAGAGGAAAAGCTCATCACTGAACCCAGAACACAAGAAAATTAAAAACATAATCTGGAAAAATAAAAACAAACAGGACTGAAAATGATCCAAACCAAAAAGGAAAAAAAAGAAAGCCATGCTAGATTATCCCAGTTACTGTTCCCTTGTTGCTGTTACTGTTTAGTATCTAAGTCGTGTCCAGTTCTTTGCAACCCCATGGACTGTAGCCCACCAGGCTCTTCTGTCCATGGGAGATAAGAATACTGGAGTAGATTGCCATTTCTTTCTCCAGGAGATCTTCTCCAGGGATCACACCAGGGTCTCTTGCATTGCAAGCAGATTCTTTGCCATCTGAGCTACCAAGGAAGAATATGGTGTAGAAGGGACACAATAAATGATACAAACTGTTTCTTGGGACTTCCCTGGCAGTGCAGTGGTTAAGACTCTGTGCTTCCACTGCAGGGGGCCCAGGTTCAATTCCTGGTTGGAAAACTAAGATTCTGCATGCATTGTAGCGAGGCCAAAAGAAAAAATGAAACTATTTTGGGCTTCCCAGGTGGTGTCATTTGGTAAAGAATCTTCCTACCAATGCAGGAGACTCGACAAGCGAGGGTTCGCTCCCTGGGTCAGGAATATCCCCTGGAATAGGAAATGACAACGCACTCCAGTATTCTTGCCTGAGAAATCCCATGGACAAAGGAGCCTGGTGGGCTACAGTCCATGGGGTTGCAGAGTCAGACACAACCAAGCACACTCACTGAATGCTAGTCTATTTTCTATAGCAGTTCCCAGATCCATAAAGGCTATGTCTAGTACTTCATCAAGCAAACATGAACATTTAATAAGTTATTTTTTTAAAAAGAAAAGAAACTATTTATCATGATTGGCACTGAGGAGACAAGTTCAGCAGCTGACTGATTCAACCTTCAGCCAAACCTGTCATGGTCAGGGCTTGATGGAGGTCATGTTTAGGTTTAAGATGAAGAAGCTTCCTTCTCACTTTCTTCTGATCACTCTGTCTGAGTTCCAGGTCCCTAATACTGGCTATGAGGCTTTAGCCAGCAAACGGTGCGAAAATCTCCCAAGGCCTCTTGAGATTCTTAAAACCAGTGGTTCTCAAAGTGAAGTCCCCCGATCAGCATCACCTAGGAGGTTGTCAGAAACGCAAATTCTCAGGCCCTGTCCCAGACCTACAGAGTGAGTCTCAACTTTCTAGCTCATATCAGAATCATTGAGAAGGTTTGTTAGAACACAGATTGCTAGACACCATCCCCAGAGCTCCTGATCAGGTCTGGGATGAGGGCTGAGTGACATTTTTCACAAGCTCCTAGTTGGTGTTAATGCTGCTGGACCAAAGGGCACACCTGGATAAGCATGCTCAAGGTGACCTCCTCCAACAAAGGGTTGACTCACAGCCATGGGACGCCCCACCTCCCAGCACAGAAAAGAGGTCGCCCATAAGCCCTTATGAGCTAGCTGCCCAGGGGAAGACAAGGGTTTGCAGAAGGCTGCCTGCCCTTGGAGCAGATAATCTTCAAACAGCATGAGTTGGGATAGAAAATGATAACTTTTCTAAAAAGAGCGAAGATGGCCTTGGGAGAGGAAAGAAGGTCTCTCAGGAATCTCAAGCCAAAAGCCTAAAAACAAATGATCTTTTCATTCTTTTCTTCCAGCCATGGAATGAAAGTTTATTTTAACCCTGGCAGGAAGTGCTCCCCAACACAGATGAGGTCTAGCCTTGCAGAGAAGTTCTCATCCCTGGCTACACGTAATAACCAACTGGGCAGTGCTGAGAAATACCTAAGCCTGGCCACACCCTCAGAGACTATTATTTAATTTGACAGGAGGTGGGACCCCAGATGATTTTAGTGTGCAGTCAGGGCTGGGAGTTGCTGGTTAGGCCTGTTGGATGAAATTCTAAGCTAGGTTCCTGAACTAGATATTCACATGTGTGAGCTCTGACACTTCGCAAATCAATAAACATAGGGTCAACCCTAAACAAGACCAACGAGACAATGATAACCTTAGAGAGAGTCTTGGTTTTAGTTTATTTTTATTTTTTTTAATAATTTTATTTCTCACTTGCTCTTTTTTTTTTGGCCTGTGCTAGGTCTTCATTACTGCAAGCGCTTCTCTCTAGTTGTGCTATGCAGAAGCCACTCTCTAGTTGCAGGGGATTCTTAATGTGGTGGCTTCTCTTGCTGTGAAGCACAGAGAGCCCAGGCTTCAGTAGTTGCAGTTCATGGGCTCTAGAGCACAGGCTCAAAAGTGAGACACATGAGCTTAGCTGCTCTGAGGCATGTGGGATCTTCCCAGACCAGGGATCAAACCCTGTCGCCTGCTCTTTATTACTGAGCCACCAGGGAAGCCCCAGTTCGTGTTTTTAATTGGAATACAATTGCGTTACAAAGCTGTGTTAGTTTCCGCTGTACAGTCACGTGATTCATCCATATGCATATCCTTCTTGAGCCGCCCTCCCTTGCCACGCCTGTAAGTCATCACAGAGCCCTGAGCTGAGCTCCCTGTGTTACGCAGCAGCTTCCCACTAGCTATCGAATTTGCACGTGGCCGTGTATAGATGTCAGTGCTTCATACCATCCATCCCACTCTCTCCTTCCCCCACTGTCTCCACACGTCCATTCTCTAGAGAGTCTTGTTTTTCAACAGTTGTTTATATCAAATACCTCTTCCTTTCACCTGCTCTGCTCCCCAACACCTCATGGGGGGAGGGTGGATAGAATCAAAGAGCTAGTCAGTTTGTATAGAACACAGGAAATAGCTCACCAGGATGCCAGCCAAGCGAGAAAGAAACCAAGACCCGTGAAAGATAAAAATCTAGAGACCATTAGTCTACAGAATAAAATGGCGTCAGTCAAGCCAACCCTGAAAAGTATCCAAGTCATGAGACTCCTATTCTCTATATGACTGTACCTCTGATGTTTTGAGATTCGATTGCCAGTTACTAGAGGCAGGAATGATTCACCAAATCTGGGACCCCTAGTCGGATGGGGTAAAACCAGAGTAGACCAGTGGAGAACACAGGCGCAGTCTAAGGACCAGTGTGCGGGAAGGTAAAGGGTGGAGCCGAAGAAACGGGTCTGCTTTAACCACAACGGTGTTACCCGGAGTATACCGAGTATACCGGCTGCAAAGAGGCGCCCCCTGACTGCTGACTGCGGTGAGCCCCAGGCGCAGATGGCCAAGGTTCCCAGAATGGGGGAGGCGCGGGGCGGAGGAACTGACTGTAATCTCTGATTGTGGCGCGGGGCGGAGGAACTGACTGTTATCTCTGACTGTACCAAAAGGAAGGCAAACTGTACAGGTGCCACACACTGTAGACAAGCTCCCCAGGTTACCTATTTCTCTGGTCCTTTTAACTAGAGGGGTTCTCAAACTCTGCTCCCTGCTAGAACCACCCGTGGCCTCTTTTATTTTTTAATAATTGCGTTTATTTATTTTGGCTGTGCTGGGTCTTGGCTGCTGTGCAGGCTTTTCTCTAGCGGCGGAGGACAGGGCCTGCTCTCTAGCTGCGGTGCGAGAGCTTCTCATTGCCGTGGCTGTTTTGTGGTAAAGCACAGGCTATACGGAGCAGGCTCAATAGTTACAGCGCATAAGCTTAGTTGCTCCAAGGCATGTGGGATCTTCCCGGACTGGGAATCAAACACCCGCCCCCTGCATTGGCAAGGCAGTTTCTTTACCACTGAGCCACCAGGGAAGCCCCACCCATGGCCTTTAAAAACACCCCGATGCCCAAGTCATACCCTATACCAATTAAATCAGAATGCCCAGGGGTAGGATCTGGGCACCAGTATCTTTAAAAGATTCCTCAAGTGATTCCAATGAGCGGCGAAAGTTTGGCATCATTGCCCTAAGTCCACATCAGGACTGAGAAAAAGCATAGCAAGTGAAGACAGTGAAGAGCAGGAGATACTATGTAGCATGTGGGATCTTAGTTCCCTGACCTGGGATCAAACCGGGCCCCACTCCTGCAGAGGAAGCCCAGAGTCCTAAACAGTGGACCACATGGTAAGTCCTTGGTCTGAAACATTAAAATTTTTTCTCAATGAGGAAGCATTCAAAGATCATGAATGAAGCCTCCACTTTCTTCTCCCAAACTGAGTCCAACTTTTGTGCCTCAATTTGGTTAAATTGATTTCTCACTGGACTTGAGATCTGAAGTTCTTCTTTTATTCTTTTTCTAAAGCCATCTTGGGACCTTGCCAATTCTAAAGCAGTCTATAGGTAAAGATCACTGATTCTTTGTCACCCCATGGACTGTAGCTTGCCAGGCTTTTCTGTCCATGGGATTCCTCAGGCAAAAATACTGGAGTAGATAGCCATTCCCTTCCCCAGGAGATCTTCCCAACCCAGGGATTCACCCAGGACTCCTGAATTGCAAATGGATTCTTTACCGTCTGAGCTAGCAGAGAAGCCCAAAGGTCACAGATACTAGTTTGGAAATAAATGTGGTCAGGAGCAGTAATCAAATTAGAACCTTTTTATGTAAACAAATCTATACTTACCTTAAATGTTTAATTCTGCCACCTCTACATTAAGTAAAAAGAAAATATTTTATCAGATTTTTTTTTTTATCACTTATTTAAAACGTCAGGAAGACTCCAAGGGCAGAGCACAATTAGTAACAAAGGGAACTTCCAGGGAGATTCCTCCTGGGTATATACCCTCACAAAAGACATGTAACATGCAGAAGTAAATGGCAAACTTTGAAGACATTATGCTAAGTGAAAGAAGCCAGATACAATAAGAAAAATATTGTATGATTCCATTTACAGGAAATTTCCAAAACAGCCAAATCCATGCAAACGAATGTGGATTAGAGGTTACCAGAGGCTACGGAGAGGAAAGAATGAGGTGTGCCCATGGATGGGTGTGGGGTTTCTTTTTGGGATTATGAAAATGTTCTGGAACCAGAAAGTGGAGATGGTTGCACAACATCGTGAATGTACTTATTGCTGTTGAACTGTACAGTTTACAATAAAAAACAAAATACAATAAAAGCAATTACAGGCAAAAATATATTGCTAAGAGGACAGAAAAAGAACAATGCAAATAAGAAACAACTGCCAACAATCAGACACCACGTAAGACTAACTTAAAAAACAAGCATTAGGCCATAGCAATATTTTTCTTGAATCTGTCTCTCAAAGCAAAGGGAATAAATGCAAAAAGAAACAAATGGGACCTAATTAAACTGAAAAGATTTTGCACAGCAAAGGAAACCATCAACAAAACGAAAAGACAACCTACTGAATAGGAGAGAATATTTGCAAACACTATGACCAATAAGGGATTAATAGCCAATGCATATAATATCCAACATATATAAACAGCTCATACAACTCAACATCAAAACAAAATCAAACAATTTAAAAATGGGAGAACTGAATAGACATTTTTCCAAACAAGAAATACAGATAGCCAACAAACACATGAAAAAATTCTCAGCATCACTAATTATCAGGGAAATGCAAATCACAATCACAATGAGATAGCACTTCACACCTGTCAGAAGGGTTATCATCAAAAAGAACACAAGTAACAAATGTTGTCAAGGATGTGGAGAAAATGGAACCCTCATACACTGTTGGTGGGAATGTACATTGGTGCAACCATTGTGGAGAAGAGTATGGAGGTCTCTCAGAAAACTAAAAATAAAAACTACCACATGATCCATTAATTCCACTACTGGGTATATGTCTGAAAAAAGCAAAAACACCAATTTAAAAGGATGCTGCTGCTGCTAAGTTGCTTCAGTCGTGTCCAACTCTGTGCAACCCCATAGACAGAAGCCCATCAGGCTCCCCCATCCATGGGATTTTCCAGACAAGAGTACTGGAGTGGGGTGCCATTGCTTTCTCCAACAATGGAACACTACTCAGCCATAAAAAGAACAAAATTTGCCATTTGCAGAAACACAGAAGGACTTGGAGGACTTTATACTAAGTGAAATAAGTCAGACAGAGAAAGAAAAGTACTGTATGATATCACATGTATATGAATCTAAAAAACTACAACAGTAAATATAACAAAAAGAAGCAGATTCACAGATACAGAGAGAACAAATGAGTGGTTTCCAGTGGGGGTAAGGGGAGGAGAAATGTAGCAGGAGATACAAACTATTAGGTGTAAGACAGGCTCAAGGGTATGTTGTACAAAATGGGGAAAAGAGTCAATATTTTATAATAACTATAAATGGAAAGGAACTTTAAAAAATTGCATAAAACTTTTAAAAAAGAAATTTTAAAACAAGCAGTATGACTTAAAAGTGCTAGAGACTAACAATATATAAACAATAAATTTATATAAACTATATAAACTAACAATATATAAAATATAAACTAAAAGTATTGAAACCATGATGAGGTACAACTTCACATTCCTTGTAATGGCACAATTTGAGGCATCTATTGGCAAGGATGTGAAACAAAGGAATGTTCATATTTTCCTGGTGGGACTAAAACTTGGCGTGCACACCTGGAGATTTGGTATCGGCCCCTAAAATTTAGGCATGGGAATTCTGCTACTAGATACCTAGGTAACTCTTCCATGTATACACAAAGATATTCCAAATTATTAGTTTATAATAACAAAAAACTGAAAACAAGCTATATTTTAATAACAAGAAAACTGATACAAAAATCACATACATTTGTACCAAAGAAAGCAACTGTTTCTAAAAGAAAGAGCTAGAGCAGTCCCTCTCTTAAAATGATGGGGTTTGGAGGCCCATGTTGCCGTTGTTTAGTTGCCAAGTCGTGTCTGACTCGTGACCCCGCAGACTGTAGCCCGCCAGGTTCCTTCATCCACAGGATTTCCCAGGTAACAATACTGGAGTGGACTGCCATTTCCTTCTCCAGGGGAATCTTTCCAACCCAGGACTTAAGTACCTAGACACTTAGAAGTAATTAATCAAGCTAAGAAATGGTTCAATAAAATATGTTCTCTCTTCCTATCTTGACAAACGCACTTCCATAATGACCTGGAAGGCCAAGTTCAAATTTAGAAGGCTCAGACTCCTTTGAGTTCTGTGACAGAATATATTAACAGTGGAATGAAGAAAGTCAGCCCTGGCTCCCACCTCCAGCCCATCACTTCTCTTCTCCCCATCAGGCTCTGTCCCACATTGCTAGTGCCATCAGACAGAGGCAATGAAGATGCCAGCCTGTACATCCAAATTCCTTCCGCATGTCGGAAGACCCAGGGAAGAGGCCCACTCAGGCCCTGGAAATGGGCTTGGGAATTTTAGGGTTCTGAGAACCCACAGCATAGTCTAGAACGATGAGGAGGGTGGGCCCCAGAGGGAGGCCACAGGGTCCAGATGAAAACGATTCCTTAACTCCACAGACTCCTCAAAAGGTGAGTAGGTATACACCTGGGCTAGAACTAGGACCATACAGCAGAGGGCACAGGGCAGAAATTTGTCTTGCCCAGGCCACAAGGTGGTATAGAAAGAGGGCTTTGTTAGCAGGAGTGAGTCTCAAACATTAAGTTGTGCAAACAAGATGAAATAAAGCAAATATTTGCATACCCAATCACTGATGTAATCTACAGCCTTGAAAACAGGCAAAACAATTTTAAATATTGCTTAGAAATAAATACATGTGTAGAAAGAGAATAAACATGTAGGGAAAAATAAATATCAAATGCAGAACCGTGTTGTGGGATTGTAAACTGGTATGGCCATTATGGAAAACAGAATGGAGTTCCTCAAAAAATTAAAAATAGAACAACATATGATCCAGTGGTCTCACTGCTGGGTGTATATCCAAAGGAAATGAAATCAGTATCTTGAAGAAATATCTGCACTCCCAAGTTGATCGCTGCATTATTCACAATAGCCAAGACATGGAGACAACCTGAGTGTGCATCCGCAGATGCATGGATAAAGAAAATGTGGTTTAGATGTATAAAATGAAATGTTATTCAATCATAAACACAAGCAAACTGCCATTTGTGATGTGTGAAACTAAAAGACCTTATGCTAGATGAAATAAGCCAGACATAAAGACAAAAGCTGCATGATCTCACTTACACACGGAATCTAAGAAAGTCACGCATATCAAATATGAGAGTAAAATGGTAGCTGCCAGGGATTTGAGTGGAGGAGGAGGGACGTTGGTCAGAGGATACAAACTTTCACCTATAAGATGAAGTTCTGGATCTCTAAGGTACAGCTTGGTGACTGTAGTTGTAATAATAAATATCGTATACTTGAGACTTGCTAAGAGAGGTGTCATTAAATGTTCTCATCATTTTTAAAAAATGGGGGTAAACAGGACTTCCCTGGTGGCCTTAGTGGCTAAGACTTCCCACTCCCAACTTGCAGGGCCCTGATTTAATCCCTGGTCAAGGAACTAGATCCCTCATGCCACAGCTCAGAGTCGCATGTCACAATGAAGATCTAAGATCCACGTGCTGCAACTAAGACCCCAGAGCAGCCAAATGAATAAATAAACTTTTTTAAAATGGGGGGGTAAATAGATAAGGTGATAAATAGGTTAATCAGCTTGATTGAGGGAATCACTACACAATGTATACATATGACAAAATACTACACTGTACATCCTAAATATGCACAGTGTTTATTAGTCAATCATACTTAAAGCTGTTATGTTTACCACTAAAATGAGGGAGATCATGAAAGATGATGTCATCCAACCATCTCATGGCATCACCAACCTGATGGATGTGAGTTTGAGCAAGCTCCGGTTGGTGATAGACAGAGAAGCCTGGCGTGCTGCAGTCCATGGGGTCGCCAAGAGTCGGACACGACTGAGCGACTGGACTGAACTGATCAAAGATGAGAATTCTGGGCTTTTAACTGGCAATATTTTATTTCTGAAGCTGATGTGTGGATACACAGATTTTCACTTATGTATATAGTGTCATAAGCAAATAACACATTAAAAACTTTCATAAGAAAATAATTTTAAAATTAAAACAATGAGATACAATTGTATACCCTTCAGATTAGCACAAAGTCTGGGCAGCGGTTCAGTCCCTGGTCAGGGAACTAAGATCTCACATGCTGCGAGGTGCAGTCAAAAAGTTAAAAGGAGAAGAAAAGAAAAAGTCTGATAATACCAAGTGCTAATTGTCTACAAAATCAGGAAAATGAGACCACCAAACATGAAAATGTAAATTGGCCCCATGGTTCAGATGGTAAAGAATCTGCCTGCAATGCCGGAGACCCAGGTTTGATCCCTGGGTCAGAAAGATTCCCCTGAAGATAGGAATGGCAACCCACTCCAATATTCTTGCCTGGGAAATTTCATGGACTGTGGAGCCTGGTGGGCTGCATATAGTCCATGGGGTCACAAAGAGTCAGACATGACCCAACGACTAACACTTTCAAGGTAAAAATATTTTTATTACATTGATTTGTCAGAATCTGCAAAGGGTGAAGAAACACTGAACCCAGAAATTCCATTTCCTAATGGGTTTCTGTGGTGACTCAGACGGTAAAGAATCCGCCAGACGTGTGGGAGACCTGGGTTCAATCCCTGGGTTAGGAAGATTCCCTGGAGGAGGGCATGGCTACCCACTTGAGTATCTTTGCCTGGAGAACCCCATGGACAGAGGAGGCTGGTGGGCTACAGTCCATGGGGCTGCAAAGAGTCAGACACGACTGAGCAACTAAGTACAGCGTAGCACAATGATATACCTTGGAGAAGCTTTTGCCATGAGCACCAAGAGACAAGTGTCCTCTTGGCAGCATGCTTCTTTGTAGCAAAAAATTAGAAATATTCTAAAAGTCCATTATTGCGGGAATAGGTACAACTCATATGATGAAATGCTATACAGCTGTTAAGATGAATAAACTAGATCTGTATAACAGCATGAATCAATTTTCAAAACATAACACTGAGTAAAAATTCTAAAACACATAAAGCAACACTACATTTTGTATATGAATAAAAACATAGATGAGAGGAAACTTTAAAATCATGGATACACACCAAAATCATGACTGAGGTTGTTTCTGGGGAAAGAGGTAAATGAGATGAAGAGAAAAAAACAATAACCTTAGGGATGTTATGATTTTCATTTTATTTTAAAATAAAAGAAGCAAAAATGAAAAATGTAAATATTTATTCTGAGAGGTGAATTATAAGCTTATTATACTATATATTGTTTTATATAGTGTAGCTTTTGGAATATACTCAGAATATATAGACTCTGATGCTTGTTATACTTATTCTTTGCAATTTTTTAAATTTATGAAATAATTGATTCATTCTCTTCCTATCTACCCACCCCCACCCAAAGTTTCAATTACGCAAACAGGATAGTCATACAAACAGGAAGAGCCCAGAGGATACACCCACAGCAGCAGAAACCGCAAAGCTAGTTGAAAGCACTCAGTCTGCTTTAAACAGTTAAACAGAAAATATGCTTACAAAAAATGTCTTTAACCTGAATTAATGAAAGATCACACTTACTACAGCTACTTGACAATGCCAGTAGCTAAGTCCTACAGGGGACTGTCCTGGTGGTCCAGTGGCTAAGACTCTGTGTTCTCAGTACAGGGGGCCTGGATTTGATCCTTGGTCAGGGAACTAAGATCCTGAAATCCAAACTAAGACCCACTGCAGTCAAGTAAATAAACAAATATTTTTAAAAAAAGAAGTTATGTAGATCTGGGTTCAAGACTACCTTTGTCAGCTATCTGTTATGTGACCTTTGGTAAAATTTTAAACAGCCCTAGGCCTGAGTTTCCTTACATTAAACCGAAACTGAAACTGAACCAAGCCCTGTCATCAACTAAAATGTCTAGCTAAAAGCAACTTAAAAGATCAGAACTGCGGAATTTATAGGAGAAATCCAATCTATAAATAATAGTAAAACAGAGGAAAATTTATAAGGCCAGCAAAAGGCAAACAGTCCTCATGCAAACAGAGAACAGTTACTGAACTAAATGTTAATCTCAACATGGGCATCAATTGGTCAACAGAGCCCATCATCCTGTAATCCACAAAAAAACTCCCCTTAGACTCCCATGCGTCAAACCCATCTTTTAGAAGATGAGGTTTTATAAGTTGCTAAGAAAGAGAGAATATTTTAAAACATACTTGGGGCAAAAATATATTTTCTAGGCTTTGAGGCAAAAGAAAAAGAATTCTCCCAATGGTCCTTATTATGAGGACATGATTTACACTAATGGATTAAAACTTTTTAATCCTCAAACTCAAAAGTGATATATAAACAATTTAAAAATATGACTAGACCAATACACTTAAGAAATAAGACTTTATCACTCAACTAAAAACAAGAAAAAAGACTTTCATGAACTCTCCAGAAAATCCACCCAAACTTGCGTAAACTAAATTATTCCTGCAGACCATATTATTCACATAAAACACATTATTCCCCTTTTAAAATACAGAAAAGTGCAGGTCAACTACCCACTTTATGAACTTAAAACAGTTTTGATGTTTCAAACAACAAAGAATAATAATTATAAAGAAACAAACAAAGTTTCTAAATGTACTGTGCATGATAACACTAAGTTTCTAAATATATTAGATATATTGCAACATATTAAAACAATTATGGATTATATCTGCATAGGTTTTATTCCCTGTAAATTCAAGTCCAAATACATGGCAGTCAGAGAAATTTGAAAGCCAACTGGATATTATATGATATTAAAATTATAATTGTAAAAAAAGTGATCACTGCACTGCAGTTATATTAATAGAGTCCTTCATCTTTGGAGACACTAGAGTATTTACAAAGCAACTAACCTCTGGCATTTGGCTTCAGATAACACATTGGTGCTGGGATTGGGGATGAGAAGGGGAGAATAAATGAGCCAAGACTGGCCTTACTTTGAAAACTGTTCAAACTATGGGTACACAGGGGTTCATCATTCTCTCTTCTCTACTTTAGCATATGTTGAAAATACTCATAGTAAAAAAAAAAAAAATGTAAAGACAAGAAGCCTATATATTTAAAACTAAAAGCCAGCACTAACTGGTGAAGAATTTTTCACAACAAAACAGGAAAGACCACAAAGCCTTTCATCCCCGTCGTTACTTGGTAGAGCACTAGAATGTTCTTTCCTTTTTTTTTTTTTTTTGTCTTAATCTCTACCCTCTTTTCCTCCTTCCTGGTTTCATCTGTTGCTGACTTGGATGACTTCTTCCAAACTCATACCTTCCTCAAACTCAGAAACAGACTTGCAAATTGTTTCCCCGCAACACAATAAATATTTCTTTTTAATAACAATGGAGCATATTTTGAAAATTTTGCTCTAAACGAATTTTTTAAAAATCATCTTATCTAATCTCATCCATTTACAACCTCTGTCTTGTCTGTTTTATCACACAAATCTTGGGAGTGAGAAATCTAAAGTTCTTGGTGAATATGTGCGGGCTGAAAAGTTTGAAGACCCCACTCCACCCCCATTTTGTACACTAAGACATCACCGAAAGTTTTTAAGGAGGAAGTGGGACAAATGCTACACGAAGAAAACCAATTTAGCAGAAGCACATACAGATAGGAAAGATGGGGAGAAAGACTGTGGTCAGAGAAAATCATTCGCTAATTCAACTAGACACTCATTTAGAAATGAGATTGAAAGGTAGGAAACAGACAGGGAGGGCTTAGGAGTGCTCAAGGAAAGGACTTACTGATTAATGGTTACGGTAAGGTGAAGGAGGAAGAAGAGGTTGAGGGGAGTGTCAGAAACCCTGCCCTGGGGGAAAGAAAATGGGTTTGACTCAGATTGGTTTTAGACGCAGATACTTCTCAGACACCTGCAGATGAAGAACCTAGAGTCTACTAAAGGCCAGTGGAAGTACACGAGGGAACCATCTTAGTAAACGTGGCAACTGAACCCGATGGAGTCAGGGCTCTGGGGGAGAGAAGTGGAAGACAGGCCCATCAAATAGGTTAACCCAAACGTTGGGGCACACCTATATTCAGGAGACAAAACAAGTGGAAACACAGAAGCGGCTGCCTGGGAGTCACTGCAGCACCGTCTCAAAGTGGTCCCGAGAGTGGTTTGGTCAAAGAGTGGCTGGCCAAAGGTGCAGGCCACTTTGGCGACCACGAGGACGGATCTCTGCGCGGACCCATCGTTGGTAACCTTGAATAGGACCATTCTGGTCCGGTGGAGCGGTCTAGAGTCAGGTATCAGAAAAGGGATAATAGGAGGGGGAAGAGAGGCGGCTAGGAATGGAGGGCCAAGCAGAGCCCCGCAGGCGCCGCGATGGAGACAGATCCCGGGGGCCAGGCGCGCCGGGGGTCTGGAAGACCACACAAAAAGCCCAAGCCGGCAAGGTAGACGAGAGGGAGAGACTCAAGTTTCCAGAGAGTGGAGGCATTTTCTGTGGTTCCCAAACCTGCCTCCAAACCCTCTAGAACCTGGCATGCCCAAAAGAAATTTATTCTTACGAGAAAAGCCAAAGTGCTAGTTGCTCAGTCGTGTCCGACTCTTTGCAACAGCGCCGGGGGTCTGGAAGACACACAAAAAGCCCAAGCCGGCAAGGTAGACGAGAGGGAGAGACTCAAGTTTCCAGAGAGTGGAGGCATTTTCTGTGGTTCCCAAACCTGCCTCCAAACCCTCTAGAACCTGGCATGCCCAAAAGAAATTTATTCTTACGAGAAAAGCCAAAGTGCTAGTTGCTCAGTCGTGTCCGACTCTTTGCAACTCCATGGACTGTAGCCCCCCAGGCTCCTCTGGCAAGAGTACTGGAGTGGGTTGCCATGCCCTCCTCCAGGGGATTTTCCCGACCCAGGGCTCGAACCCGGGTTTTCCGCATTGCAGACAGACCCTTACGGAAGTGGGGAGTTCATCTTAGTCTTCACCGGGGCAATAGCGCCCTAGCCATATTGGAGGAAAGGTCCGACGACGCTGGAGGGGAGGAAACCTCCAAGAGACGAAGCCCGGGCCCCGCGAGAAGGAAGGCAGAGGCATAGGGCGCGCGGTCCCAGCGAGGGCGCACCCCTCCCGGAGCAGCAGCCACCGTCCTCCCAGAGCCGGGACCCGGGGGAGCCGCCCCTCCCGCTCACGGCACTCACCGCTCCGACTGCGAATAGTGGCACCGGCCTAGCAGGTTGAGCTTGCAGAGGTGCAGGTTCCCGCAGGGCTTGTTGCAGTACTTGCGACGGCAGACCCGGGCTCGAGTGGTGGCTACCACGGACCGGGTGACCCCTTCCTTGCCGCCCATCTCCAACACCACGAAGCGGTCGGGCCCGGCCTCCTTTAGCACCTCGCAGAGCTGCGCCTCGGGGAGCTGCATCTCGCGGAGCAGCGCTTCCAGGGCCATGCGCCCCCCGTGGGCGCACAGGATCTTGGTGATGAAGCTGCACACCCCGGGGTCCGCCATGGCGCGCTGCACTGGCCTGACCTCCGCGCGGGACTCGGCTGCCGGGAGAATCGAAACTTACTAGAGTCCCTGGGGCGGGGGGCGGGCGCCGCGCGGGTTGGGCGCGCCCGGGGCCAGCGAGCGAGCGTGCGCTGTCCGCCGCCCGTTAGCCGAGCCTGGCGGTTTCGGTTTCCGAAAAGCTCGGGTCGAGAGGCCAGATCTCACCGACCCCAGTCCCTGCGTCAGATCAAAAGCCGATCGCGACGGCCACCTCGTGCAAAGAGAGCGAACAAGTGCGGGCTTGTCTGCGGGCGACCGTGGAGACCACCGGACGGCTGCCCCCTCGTCTCCAGGCTCCTGGAGGGTCAGGTTCCCCAGCTGGGCGCCGAGAGGCTTCTTCGGAAAGAAGAGAAACTAAAAGGGGGAAACAAATGACCTCTGGGCTCCGGCAGAGCTTTTATAAGCCAGACGAAGCGGCGAATGACGCGAGTCTTGGGAGCCCTCTTGAGGAGCCCTCTGTTCTCTACCCCACCCATCCCCGGAAAGATCGGACCCAGAAAGCGCCTGCTCCGAGCCCCCGCGCCCTGCCTCCTAGTTGTTGTTTGCTGTTCAGTCGCTCAGTCCGACTCTGTGACCGCATGGACTGCAGCCCGCCAGGCTTCCCTGTCCTTCACCATCTCCTGGAGTTTGCCCAAACTCATGTCCGTCGAGTCGGTGATGCCATCCAACCATCTTGTCCTCTGTCGCCCCTTTCTCCTCCTGCCCTCAGTTTTCTCAGCATCAGGGTCTTTCCCAATGATTGAGCCTTCACGTCAGGTGGCCAGTATTGAAGCTTCAGCATCAGTAATCTTCACAGCTCCACGAGTTAGATAGTAGTATCCTCACTCTCCTCCAGGAAGTAATCTGAGCGAACAGCCAACAGCTGGAGCCAGAATACTACCCGAGGTTTCCCAAATCTGGCCCTCAGACTCCTGGCCCTCAGACTCCAGGTCGAGGTGCGCCTGGCCGGGACCGCTGGGTAGTGTCTCTCTCAGCACCCGACCTTCTCCAAGAACAATCATTATTGCTTTCCCGCTTTGTCACCTTTTTTTGAGTTCTTTGAAGAACCACTTCTTGCCACATTCTTGCCTGTCTATAACCATTAACAGAGGTGCCCCAGACATGGCTTAATTTCCGATGGCAATTAGTCACAGTCAGGCATGCTTACACAGATCCCAGGGCTTAAGCTAGATTTCCTCTCTTTGAATATTTGGAAACGATCTTTTCCCTTTTGGTGGGGATTCCCTTAAGCCTGCAGAGTTGGTATAAAAGAAAAAAGTGAAAGTGAAAGTTGCTCAGTCTGTCTGACTCTTGGGGACTCCATGGACTGGAGTCCACCAGTCTCATCTGTCTGTCCATGTAATTCTCCAGGCCATAATACTGGAGTGGGTGGCTGTTCCCTTTTGCAGGAGATCTTCCCAACCCACGGACTGAACCCAGGCCTCCCACATTTGCAGGCAGAGTCTTCACCATTTGAGCCACCATATAGAGTGAAAACGTTTGAGATACAGAGGATGCAGAAATAAATTTATCTGAATTTCTCTTAATCTAAGTAAAGCAAAGGCCTCCAGAAAATGCAGCTACCTTTCACCCTATTCTAAGGGAGTTTCCTGCTAACTCAATTGCCCTGGAGACAAAATATCCGTTGCAGTTAGCATCAAAAAGCCAGATAGAACCTTCCATACCCCTCTGCAGCTGCTGCTGCTGCTGCTAAATTGCTTCAGTCCTCTCCGACTCTGTGCGACCCCATAGATGGCAGCCCACCAGGTTTCTCTGTCCCTGGGATTCTCCAGGCAGGAACACGAGTGGGTTGCCATTTCCTTCTCCAATGCATGAAAGTGAGAAGTGAAAGTGAAGTTGCCGAGTCTTATCCAACTCTTAGAGACCCCATGGACTGCAGGGTACCAGGCTCCTCCATCCATGGGATTTTCCAGGCAAGAGTACTGGAGTCAGGTGCCATTGCCTTACCCCTCTACTGAAGTCCTAAAAAAGAAACCCTTTTGTTAATTGAGATATATAAAGTGATTTCAGGCAATTCCAGGAGGTTTCCATTATTGGAAGCTTCCCCCCACAAATGCTAAATAAATCTTTCTATTTTATTTTTTTCCTTTCTCTTTTTAATCTGTCTACTGCCAGTTAATTTGGAAGACCCAATGGTTGAAGAAAGTGGAGAAAACCACTTGACCATTCAGATATGACCTAAATCAAATCCCTTATGACTATACACTGGAAGTGAGAAATAGATTTAAGGGACTAGATCTGATAGAGTACCTGAAGAACTATGGCTGGAGGTTCATGACATTGTACAGGAGAAAGGAATCAAGACCATTCCCATGAAAAAGAAATGCAAAACAGCAAAATGACTGTTTGAGGAGGCCTTACAAATAGCTGTGAAAAGAAGAGAAGCGAAAAGCAAAGGAGAAAAGGAAAGATATACCCATTTGAATGCAGAGTCCCAAAGATTAGCAAGGAGGGATAAGAAAACTTTCCTCAGTGATCAATGCAAAGAAATAGAGGAATAGAATGGGAAAGACTAAAGATCTCTTCAAGAAAATTAGAGATACCAAGAGAACATTTCATGCAAAGATGGGCTCAATAAAGGACAGAAATGGTATGGACCTAATAGAAGCAGAAGCTATTAAGAAGAGGTGGCAAGAATACACAGAAGAACTGTACAAAAAAGATCTTCATGACCCGGATAATCACGATGGCATGATCACTCATCTAGAGCCAGACATCCTGGAATGTGAAGTCAAGTGGGCCTTAGGAAGCATCACTGTGAACAAAGCTAGTGGAGGTGATGCAATTCCAGTAGAGCTACTTCAAATCCTGAAAGATGATACTGTGAAAGTGTTGCATTCAAAATGCCAGCAAATTTGGAAAACTCTTGATGAAAGTGAAAGAGGAGAATCAAAAAGTTGGCTTAAAGCTCAACATTCAGAAAACTAAGATCATGGCATCCGGTCCCATCACTTCGTGGCAGATAGATGGGGAAACAGTGGAAACAGTGTCAGACTTTATTTTTTCGGGCTCCAAAATCACTGCACATGGTGATTGCAGCCATGAAATTAAAAGACGCTTACTCCATGGAAGGAAAGTTATGACCAACCTAAATAGCATAATAAAAAGCAGAGACATTACTTTGCCAACAAAGGTTCATCTAGTCAAGCCTATGGCTTTTCCAGTGGTCATGTATGGATGTGAGTGTTGGACTATAAAAAAAGCTGAGAGCCAAAGAATTGATGCTTTTGAACCGTGGTGTTGGAGAAGACTCTTGAGAGTCCTTTGGACTGCAAGAAAATCCAACCAGTCCATCCTAAGGGAGATCAGTCGTGGGTGTTCATTGGAAGGACTGATGTTGAGGTTAAAGCTCCAATACTTAGGCCACCTGATGCAAAGAGCTGACTCACTGGAAAAGACTCTGATGCTGGGAAGATTGAGGGCAGGAGGGGAAGGGGACGACAGAGGATGAGATGGTTGGATGGCATCATCAACTCTATGGACATGGGTTTGGGTGGACTCCGGGAGCTGGTGATGGACAGGGAGGCCTGGCATGCTGCGATTCATGGGGTCGCAAAGAGTCGGACACGACTGAGCAACTGAACTGAATGACTGGATTCAGATTGGAATAGGAAAAAGGTTTTCCTCTCAACACCCCTGAGTGGAACGTCATTGATCAGACAAGTCATAAAGCTTTTTTTTAAATGACAGAATTCAGTAGTCAAACTAAAAATTCTTCAAAATGATGAATGGGCACTCTCAGGTTGGTAATTCATGACTGATGAACAGTGTCTTAGAAATACAGTACTTCGGTATGAAAACCAGCCAAAATCTGTGTTCCTTCTGGCTGTTACTTTATAATTGCCTTTGATTCACTTGGCCTGATTTGTGATCTGACAGGTTCTCACAGACTGGGTTTTCTTTTCTCTTTTTTAACGTTTATATTGGAGTATAGTTTACAACTAGTTTCAAGTGTACACCGAAGTGAATCAGTTATACGTATATCCACTCTTTTTTAGATTCTTTTCCACATAGGCCATTGCGGAGTATTAAGCAGAGTTACCTATGCTGTATAGTAGTTCTTTATTAGTCATCTATGTTATATAGAGTAGTGTGTATATGTCAATCCCAATCTTCCAATTTATCCCTACCCCCTTTACCCCCTGGTAACTATAAGTTTGTTTTCTACATCAGTAACTCTATTTCTGTTTTGTAGATAAGTTCATTTGTACCTTTTTATTTTTTAATTCCACGTATAATCATATGGATAGGGCTTTCAATACGAAATTAGTTAAATTCACCACAGTATCTTCCCTGTGGCTCTTACTTTACTTAGACATTCTGAATGTTTCAGAGAAGAATCAGTTCTAACTCCACGTTAGAACTGATTCTTTGACTTGCTTTTCATTGCTGTTGTTATTCTAATCATACATAATGGCCTGCCTCAATGGCCCCTGACCTTCTGCCTGACTGTTAAACTAAAGTGTCTCTGTTCAGTTGATAGATAATCTGACCCTGCCTACCTGTAAAAAAGGAGATTAACACATCCCTTCCAAAGGCTGGCCAGTCCGCTTCCAGAGATGTTTTTCAAGACTGATGGTTTTTTTTACTTTACTTCCTCACTCCTCCTCTGTTCTGCCTCTTGACTTCAGTTCCTCAATGCTTCTCTCTCTAGTTCTCTAAAAGAAGTTGGCATCAAGACCCCGAGAAGAAGGTTATTTTGAGACATTAGTCTGCCATCTTCTCAGTCAGCTGGCTTTCGGAATATAGTCATATTCCTTGTCTCAACATCTGTCTCTTAGATTCATTGGCCTGTCATGCGAGGAGCAGAGTGAGCTTGGACTCAGTAACACGAACATATAGAAGTTTAAGAAATCATCCCTGTAGTCAAGGACCTTATGTTTGGGAAGAGATGAACAAACATTAAAACAAAACAGAGTCCATGGTTAAATGCTGGGACAGGTATATAGGAGACTGGAGAAGAATAGCGTTCGGTGAGAGTGGTTGGGAATAGAGATATAAAATTCCCCTCAGTTTGAAGATCTGAGAGACAAATGTAAGGGGCTGTGGAGAGGAAAAAAGCAGAGATTTAGGAAATTTGTGTTGTCGCAGGTTGGGTTCTCCAGGAAGCAGACACTGTTACGGAGTTAAGAATACAGAAGATTGCCGGGAGGGTGACACCAAAGAAAGTCAAGGGAAGAAGCCCAGATTGGTCTGTGGGAGCCGTCAGGCTTCGCTGCAGACTTCACCAAGTCTCTGCCTGTCCAGTTGAGCAGGAGACTAGGCTCAGGCAGGCAGGCAGGCAGCCTAGGCCCTCATACCGCTGTCCAAGATGGCCTTTGGCAGGGGCCACTGGAGAAGTAAGTGAAGCCTGAGAGGGTGGAAGCTGGGTGCTCTCAGCTAAACACGCTCCTTGCAGCCAGGGAGCAAGTCCTGGCTTGAAGGGAAATCTGAGTGATGCCATGTCCACCCTCTGCGCCATATGGATCTTGTTTCTCCACCTATACTGAAGAAACAGCTTCTTCAGGGCCCACTGGGCCACTCTTCCTGGAAAGAAACTTAGAGGAGGGAAGTTAATGAAGTGAAGGGCTTCCCTGGTGGCTCAGAGGGTAAAGAATCTGCCTGCAGTGCAGGAGACCTGAGTTTGATCCCTGAGTTGGGAAGCTCCCCTGGAAGAGGGCTTGAGCCCACTGCAGTGTTCTTGCCTGGAGAATTCAGGGATGGAGCAGCCTGGTGGGCTGCAGTCCATAGGGATGCAAAGAGTCAGACAGGACTGAAGTGGCTTCTGCCTCTGCAGCTGGTTGTAGAAACTGCAACTGGTCCTCATCATTTCCCTCCACCACTATCCATTTCTTTTTTTTTTACTTATTTTATTGAATATAGTTGATTGACAATATTGTTTTAGTTTTAGGTATACAGCAAAGTGGTTTGGTTATACATATGTATATATCCATATTCTTTTTTGATTCTGTTAGTATTTATTACAAGATATTTACTATAGTTTCCTGTGCTGTGCAGTAAATCCTTATTGTTTATTTTATATATAGTAGTGTATATCTGTTAATCTCATACTCTCTATTTATCCCTCTCTCCTTTCCCTGTGGATAACCATAAGTTTATTTTCTATGTGAGTCTGTTTCTGTTTTGTAAGTAAGATCATTTGTACTCTTTTTTAGATTCTACATGTAAGTGATATTATGCAATATTTGTCTTTCTCTGACTTACTTAGTATGATAATGTCTAGGTCCAATGTGTTGCTGCAAATAGATTTATTTCATTTTTTTACGGTTATATTCCATTGTATATATGACATCTACTTTATCCATTCATTTGTTGATGGACATTCCGGTTGCTGCCGTGTCTTAGCTATTGTAAATAGTGCTGCTGAGAAGACTGGGGTACATGTATCTTTTCAAATTAGAACTTCATCTTTTCCAGATATATGCCCAAGAGTGGAATAGTTTGACCATATGGTCGCTCTATTTTTAGTTTTCTAAGAAACCTCCATTACTGTTTTCCATAGTAGCTGTAACCAATTTATTCAATACATTCCCATCAACAGTGTAGGAGGGTTCCCTTTTCTCCAACCCCTGCCCAGCATTTGCAGACTTACTGATGGCTACCCATTCCCAGTCCCCCTCACCCCAGGTGAGCTGAGTCTCAGTAGGCCACCAGGGTGGGTGCCCCAAACCTTCATTCCTCTGAGGTCCGAACACCTTCAGAGACCACTGTTGCTGCTCTTTTCTTGTCTGTTCTCAGTCACAGTAGGGCAAAAGGTACCAGCTGACACCCAGATAAGTCTCTGGAGTGCAGGCATATTCCTCCCTCCCCCTTCCAACAGCAGCCCTACTTCCTCCTGCTGACCGTGTCAAGGTACCCCTGATAAGACAGTTGCTTCTTATCTTACTTCTGGTCTCTGACCATCCGGAGGTCAAAGTGTCTGGCGGCAGCCAGAATGTGCAATCCAGTGGGACATTTGCTGTATCCTCAGGCAAGAATGTGCCCCTTTTGGGACCAAGACCTCTAATTTTACAGAGCCCGGATTTGTGAGGAACAGTGGAAGACCAGTGGGTTTGTAGGAGACCCACACTTGACACTCCCAAAATATCTTAGTATTAGGATCATTTCCAGCTGAATATAATTAAGATCCAAAAGACTCAGGAAGAAACTCTGACCTTCCCACAACTGCCTAAAAAAGTTTCAGTTGAGGGTATGTTCTGGAATAGGACTATCACCAGAGGTACCTGTAAAAAATACAGGCTGTGGCTGATGGGGGAACTCTAAACAGGGCCTAGAGATCAGAGTCCATTCTTGACCCCTTGTCTCTGTGTGACCCAGCAAACATTTATTTACCAAATATTTGTTTTTCCATCTCTATGTGAATTGCCTTCCTCCCCTTTGAAGTTCCAAACCACCACCCTCAACATCCTCTTTTATCTTAAGCTAAAGATGGTATCTGAGGTGAGGGATTCAGCTATTTGGAGGAGTTACTTAGTTTTCCCAAGTCTCTTTCAAGGTGTCTTCCACATATGCATGCGTGCTAAGTCACTCAGTCGTGTCTCACTCTGTGTGACCCCACGGACTGCAGCCCAGCAGGCTCCTCTGTCCATGGGATTCTCCAGGCAAGAATACTGGAAGTGGGTTGCTGTACTCTCCTCCAAGGCATCTTCCAAATCCAGGGATCGAACACGAGTCTCTTATGTCTCTTGCATTGGCAGGCATGTCCTTTACTAGTAGCACTGCCTGAGAAGCCTGAATCCAACATATCCATGTTATTAAACTTTGCTTAATTTTCCTGGGGGCTTCCATGACAGTCCAGTGGTTAAAACTTTGCTTTCCAATGCAGGGGATGTGGGTTCAATCCCTGGTCCAGAAGCTAAGATCCCATATGTTTTATAGCCAACAAATGAAAATGTAAAAAGAGAAGCTATATTATAACAAATTCAACAAAGACTTAAAACGAGCAAAAGCTCAGTCAGTTCAGTTCAGTCCATCGGTCATGTTCCACTCTTTGCAGTCCCATGGACTGCAGCACACCAGGCCTCATTGTCCATCACCAACTCCCAGCGTTTACTCAAACTCATGTCCATTGAGTGGGTGATGCCATCCAATCATTTCACCCTCTGTCGTCCCCTTCTCCTCCTGCCCTCAATCTTTCCCAGCATCAGGGAAATGAGTCAAATGAGTCAGCTCTTCACATTAGGTGGCCAAAGTATTGGAGTTTCACCTTCAAAATCAGTCTTTCCAATGAACATTCAGGACTGATCTCTTTTAGGACGGACTGTTTGGATCTCCTTGCAGTCCAAGGGACTCTCAAGAGTCTTCTCCAACACCACAGTTCAAAAGCATCAGTTCTTTGGTGCTCAGCTTTCTTTATAGTTCAACTCTCACATCCATACATGACTACTAGAAAAACCATAGTTTTGACTAGATGGACCTTTGTTGGCAAAATAATGTCTCTGCTTTTTAATATGCTTTCTAGATTGGTCATAACTTTTCTTCCATGGAGCAAGCACCTTTTAATTTCATGGTTGCAGTGATTTTGGAGCTCCCCAAAATAAAGTCTGCCACTGTTTCCACTGTTTCCCCATCTGTTTGCCATGAAGTGATGGGACTGGATGCCATGATCTTAGTTTTTTGATTGTTGAACCTAAGGCAACTTTTTCACTCACCTCCTTCACTTTCATCAAGAGGCTCTTTAGTTCTTCACTTTCTGCCATAAGGGTGGTGTCATCTGCATATCTGATGTTATTGATATTTCTCCCTGCAATCTTGATTCCACCTTGTGCTTCATCCAGCCCAGCACATACTCTGCATATAAGTTAAATAAACTGGGTGACAATATACAGCCTTGAGGTACTCCTTTTCCTATTTGGAACCAGCCTGTTGTTCCATGTTCAGTTTTAACTGTTACTTCTGGACCTGCATATAGATTTCTCAAGAGGCAGGTCAGGTGGCCTGGTATTCCCATCTCGTTTAGAACTTTCCACAGTTTATTGTGATCCACACAGTCAAAGGCTTTGGCATAGTCAATAAAGCAGAAATAGATGTGTTTCTGGAACTCTCTTGCTTTTTCCATGATCCAGGGGATGTTGGCAATTTGATCTCTGGTTCCTCTGCCTTTTCTAAAACCAGCTTGAACATCTGGAAGTTCATGGTTCACATATTGCTGAAGCCTGGCTGGAAGAATTTTGAGCATTTACTTTACTAGCATGTGAGATGAGTGCAATTGTGCGGTAGTTTGAGCATTCTTTAGCATTGCCTTTCTTTGGGATTGGAATGAAAACTGCCCTTTTAATTTGATCTCTGGTTCCTCTGCCTTTTCTAAATCCAGCTTGAACATCTGGACGTTCACAGTTCACGTACTGCTGAAACCTGGCTTGGAGAATTTTGAGGATTACTTTGCTAGCTTGTGAGATGAGTGCAGTTGTGTGGTAGTATGAGCATTCTTTGGCATTGCCTTTTGGGGTGGCTGGAATGAAAACTGACTTTTTCCAGTCCTGTGGCCACTGCTGAGTTTTTCACATTTGCTGGCATGTTGAATGCAGCACTTTCATAGCATCATCTCTTAGGATTTGAAATAGCTCAACTGTAATTCCATCACCTCCACTAGCTTTGATCATAGTGATGCTTCCTAAGGTCCACCTGACTTCACATTCCAGGATGTCTGGCTGTAGGTGAGTGATCACACTATCATGGTTATCTAGGTCATGAACATCTTTTTTGTACAGTTCTGTGTATTCTTGCCACCTCTTCTTAATATCTTCTACTTCTGTTAGGTCCATATCATTTCTATCCTTTATTGTGCACATCTTTGCATGAAATGTCCCCTTGGTATCTCTAATTTTCTTGATCTCTAGTCTTTCCCATTCTATTGTTTTCCTCTATTTCTTTGCATTGATCACTAAGGAAGGCTTTCTTATCTCTCCTTGCTATTCTTTGGAACTCTGCATTCAAATGGGTGTATCTTTCCTTTTCTCCTTTGCCTTTAGTTTCTCTTCTTTTCTCAGCTATATCTAAGGCCTTGTCAGACAACCATTTTGCCTTTTTGTGTTTCTTTTTCCTAGGGATGGTCCTGATCACTGCCTCCTGTACAATGTCCTTAGTTTAGCCATTTGTATTTTAGCTATATTCTAAATGCTAGTAATCTTGTTATTATCCCAGTAAAGAAATAATTCTTTATTCATTTTATGGCTGTAAAACATTAATGTAAAAAAACTAGAAATATAAATCTACCAATTAACATTTTAGAAAGCATTTTAAAATTAGAAATAGTCCTAAATGATATCATAACATTTTGTAAAAGAATTGTAGTCTACCACCATACCACCCCTGAATGCACCTAATCTTGTCAAAAAGGAGTTATAATTTATGATAATATTTTAAAAGTCTAGTGGATATTTGAAATCAAGAAAATCATAATCAAAATTAAAAATCAGATTTTATTTTGTGTGTGTGTGTGTGTGTGTGTGTGTGTGTACTACTTAAAATATTAGAGTAAGTTCATGTGTGGAATAACAAATATCAGTATTCACTTTTGTACCAATCACTCCATTAAATGTTTTATATAATTATCACTTAATCCTCATAATTATCTATTAGTATCTCTTTTCACTTACAGGGTTAAAGAGTCAGAGTTAAATGACTTAATAAAGTGAGACAGAGTCAGGTTTTAGACCCAAGTTCCTTAAAATGTTAAGTCCCATGTTTTGTTCACAAAGTTATATGACCTCCTGCAAAGTCATATTGTTTAATGGTCTTGAACATCCCTGGTTGAGCTATCTGTAGCTTCTGCAGGGACAGGATGGACAATCCAAAATAAACTGCCGGTACCTTTAACAAGACAATATAAGTTGCTCTGGCTTAGAAATATAACCTAAGGTATTAATTTCTATGCAATTACTATATAGTCAACAAAATTCTCTAATATGAGGGTAAGACAAACCTTTTCATAAACCTAAAAAGCTGTGGAAAATTAATAAAGCGAAGCTCTTTATAGACTTGTGTGAATTGGGAATCAGTTCAGGCAGTTCAGTAGCTCAGTCATGTCTGACTCTTTGTGACCCCATGAATCATGAATCGCAGCACGCCAGGCCTCCCTGTCCATCACCAACTCCCGGAATTCACTCAGACTCACATCCATTGAGTCAGTGATGCCATCCAACTATTTTATCCTCTGTCTCCCCTTCTTCTCCTGCCCCCAATCCCTCCCAGCATCAGGGTCTTTTCCAATGAGTCAACTCTTTGCATGAGGTGGTCAAAGTACTGGAGTTTCAGCTTTAGCATCATTCCTTCCAAAGAAATCCCAGGGCTGATCTTCAGAATGGACTGGTGGGATCTCCTTGCAGTCCAAGGGACTCTCAAGAGTCTTCTCCAACACCACAATTCAAAAGCATCAATTCTTCGGCACTCGGCCTTATTCAGAGTCCAATTCTTACATCCATATATGACCACTGGAAAAACCATAGCTTTGACTAGACAGACCTTAGTCGGCAGAGTAATGTCTCTGCTTTTGAAAATGCTATCTAAGTTGGTCATAAATTTTCTTCCAAGGAGTAAGAGTCTTTTACTTTCATGGCTGCAGTCACCATCTGCAGTGATTTTGGAGTCCCTCAAAATAAAGTCTGACACTGTTTCCACTGTTTCCTCATCTGTTTGCCATGAAGTGATGACCAGATGCCATGATCTTCATTTTCTGAATGTTGAGCTTTAAGCCAACTTTTTCACTCTCCACTTTCACTTTCATCAAGAGGCTTTTTAGTTCCTCTTCAACAATTGATCTCTTTTATCCTCATATGTGGTCAGTTCAGTTCAGTTCAGTTGCTCAGTCATGTCCGACTCTTTGTGACCCCATGAATCATGAATCGCAGCACGCCAGGCCTCCCTCTCCATCACCAACTCCTGGAGTTCACTCAGACTCACGTTCATCGATGTGGTAGGAGGAAGTAAAGAGGATTCTAAACTCAGAGGGACTAAACAAGATAACTGGGCTTAGAGCTCTAGGAGGTAGAGAAAGCTGTAGAAAAAGGTGAAGGAGTACTGTGGTGGTAAGTGTGATGCCCTGAGATTCTCTGCTAACAGCTGATAACTTTGACTATTTTTCTAAACATACTGGATCTGAGAAACACACCATTCTTCTTGGGAGATGAGACACTTAATAATGTATCTCCCAGGGTGGTCCTTATATCTAATCCATGCCATCATATACTTTTTATTTAGAGATAAGGGCCTTTTTGAATAAAAATAAAGTATGACTGATTTTTTTAATAGTAAGTATAAATATGAAAGACTTGGCTTTATTTCTTGGAAAAAGAAATGTTAACTCTTTTGAATTCTTTACCAAACTTATAATTTGAAAGCTCTCTCCCAGCTAAATAAGGGCCAAATGAATGTGTTTGGCTTATTTCCCAGATTTTCAACTGAATTATTCTTCTCCATATCCAAACTATATTTCTAGAATGATTTATAAAAACTCAAACACAGGAGTATCTCTGTAGAAATTGCTGGATTGAAAATATTCACACATTGAACATATCATAGATAAGCAACAAATTCAGAGAAGGCATTTGAAGAACTTGCTAGCTAATTTTCATTGACTACTTGCTTTGAGGGCTTCCCTGGTGGCTCAGATGGTAAAGAATTCACTTGCAATGTGAGAGACCTGGGTTTGATCCCTGGGTTAGGAAGATCACTTGGAGGAGGGCATGGCAACCCATTCCAGTATTCTTCCTTCGTGAATCCCCAAGGACAGAGGAGCCTGACAGGCTATAGTCCATGGGATCACAAAGAGTTAGATACAACTGAATGACTAACACTTTGACTTGCTTCATACCTAGGTATAAGTGTAACTGCTGCTGCTAAGTCGCTTCAGTTGTGTCCAACTCTGTGCGACCCATAGTCTATGCTTCTTTTCAGAGCTATTTGTAAGGCCTCCTAAGACAGCTATTTTGCTTTTTTGCATTTATTTTTCTTGGAGATGGTCTTGTACCCTGTCTCCTATACAATGTCACGAACCTCTGTGCATAGTTCATCAGGCACTCTATAAGATCTATTCCCTTAAATCTGTTTCTCACTTCCACTATATAATATAAGGGATTTGATTTCGGTCATACCTGAATGGTTTAATGGTTTTCCCTACTTTCTTCAATTTAAGTCTGAATTTGCCAATAAGGAGTTCATGATCTGAGCCACAGTCAGCTCCCAGTCTTGTTTTTGCTGACTGTATAGAGCTTCTCCATCTTTGGCTGCAAAGAATATAATCAATCTGATTTCGGTGTTGACCATCAGATGATGTCCATGTGTAGAGTCTTTCTTGTGTTGTTGGAAGAGGGTGTTTGCTATGACTAGTGCATTCTCTTGGCAAAAGTCTAGTAGCCTTTGCCCTGCTTCATTCTGGACTCCAAGGTCAACTTTGCCTGTTACTCCAAGTTATATATATATATATAAATCTTTGCTTAATTTTCTCATGAATTTGTCTCATGTCAGTTTAATTATTAGACCAACCAGAAGAACCTAGAAGGGGAGAGGAAACTTTCTTCCTCCTCAGTGGGTCACTGGGATGATACTAACTGGAGCACTCGCATTTCCACCCATTGTGAAAGACATAAGTATTCTTTCTATGGTGGACACAGCACCGTGTTATGTTATCTGATCGAAGGGGTATGCTCTGATGTCCTGGAGGAAATGTCATCATGATATGGTGCAGAGCTCTGTGGGGCTCCTGAGCACAAGGTCTTTAAGCCTCCATTTCTTTGATTATAGGAAACAGCCTTCAGTCAGCCTCCATGACCTTCCCTGAGCTCTAATGGGCAGACTCAAGCCATTGTTAATTAGGGAAGGAGAGAGACCAAGGGAAGCAAACAGTCAAGAGCAGCCTTGGAGCAAAGTCCTATTTCCCCATCAATGGATACACACAACAATATCTTTGAGCTATTTTGCAAATACTGAAACCCCTTCCAGGTGGAAGAAGTTAATGATTCATGATGGTATGCTGCCCACAAGCATATAGACTCGGACTAGTCGGACCTGAAGGTTGACAGTGTGGACTCACTCCTACTTACCTCACCACCAACTCATCAGAAGAAAGTCTACCAGCTGATCATACCCTCTGTGAACAATTGCTAGAAAACTTGTCACTATCTTCCCCAAGTTGGGATGCTTGTTTTTGAGGGCATTAGTTCCTCTTTGCCTGGCAAAGCAAGAAAGCTATCCTCTTCTGCATCACTCAAAACTCTGTCTCCCAGATTTGATTCAGCACCAGTGTGCCAGGCACCTAAGCTTTTGGCATCTATCACTGCAGTGTATCACCTTCATAATGCAGCTTCTGGTGCGTCTCTAACTGGCTATTCCAATATTTCATGTATATCCAGCTGCTTTGCGGTTACACAGCAATGTGGCCCGCAGAGCCCATGTTCATGGGCCCCTCCTTCTATTTCCTGTGATGGAAAGAGTTTTCTGCTCAGATACTGTGTTATGTGGGATTACATGTCTGTGGATCAAGCACCCAGAGAATGGCGCTACTGAGGTTCTGCAGGCAAGAAAGGCAACCCCCATACCTGGCATCAGTGTCTATTCCTGAGAGAGCAAACCTCTGGCCTTCCAGGAAAAAAGAGGTCACAGTGCAGTCAACTGGTCACCAAGTATCCTGTTGGTTTTCTTAAGGAGTAGAATTTAGCCTCAGTCTATCAGATTGGACATCTAGAAGTTATATTTGGTACGCGTGGTTCAGCAGTGGTGGGAGAGTGGCTCTGACAAAGCCTGGCTGTGTCAGCTGGCCAAGTTATTTTGTCTGCTTGGCACATCTTTTGGAGTAGGTATCTACAAATGGGCTTAACATGGGATACGAACAACTTTCCATGTTGCACCCACTCCTTTACCTCCATCCACAAGTCTCTACACCAGCTCTTCTTGTCTCTCGATTTTACAATCTTTTTCTCTCACGTGCTCCACCCACCAGCCAGGCCACACATCACTGTCCATGAGTCCACACTTGTTCAAACCATAAGCCATTGTCCTTACACACAACTCAGATGACCAGGTGCACATCTCAGAGTTCCTCCTGTTGGAGAGATTTTCTGTCACCACCGTCTTTCAAGGGCCCCCCGAGTGTGACTTTAACGTAGCTGCCTTCCATGTTCAGCTTCTACCCACATGCTGAGGTGACTCATGCATACTCCTAGCTTGGAATTTTTCTTCTTTCTTCATTGGTTATATGGGAGCCCCTCATATGGCCATAGGTAAAAGCTGGTGTATCTGAGGTGGGGGGTTGCTGGTGCAAGTGTAATAAGTGATATAGAGATCTGGGCTACTTATTCATACAGCTTCCTTGGAGGTGGAAGTGTTAGTCACTCAGTCGTGTCCAAGTCTTCGTGACCCCCTGGACTGTCACCTGACAGGCTCCTCTGGCCATAGGGTTTTCCAGTCAAGAATACTGGAGTAGACTGCCACTTCCCCCTCCAAGGGATCTTCCTGACCCAGGGATCGAACTCAGGTCTCCTGCATTGTGGGCAGATTCTTTACCATCTGAGCCACCTGGGACAGCTTCCTTGTACCCCCTTAAATCCTATATCCTGAGAGAGTGCTCCTTTGTCATTAAAGTCTGTATATAGTTTTATATTTAGCTTATTGATGGAGGCGATTTCTCAGATTGGTCAGGTTAGAAATCAAAATATATCACTCATTTTAGAGGATTGATAAGGAAAGGAGAGGAGAGGAGAGGAATTATTTGGGTAGCCAGGCAGAATTTTTTTTGTCTGAACTCAATCCTCATTGCTTCTCACAGGCTTTCTCTAGTTGCAGTGAGTGGGGGATACTCTCTAGTTGTGGTACGTGGGCTTCTTATTGCAGGGGCTTCTCTCATTGCACACCTAGCACAGGCTCTAGGTGTGCAGACTCAGAAGCTGTGGTGTAGAGACTGGCTTAGTTGCCCCAAGGCACATGGAATCTTCCTGGACCAGGGATCAAACCTATGTCCCCTGCACTGGCAGGCAGATTCCTAACCACTGGACCACCAGGGAAATCCCTGCAGAGACTTTTTGTTTGCTTGCCTACTTATTGCTGTTATTTTACTGGCAGACCTGAGGCACGTGTGAAAATTGCAAAGAAATACATCTGAGGAGGGAGCAAAGCTACAGTTGCTCTGATCTGTTAGCAAGAAATCAGGCTACGTGATTCAGCTGAACCACCAATCGGGGAGGGAAGCAAAACATACTCAAGGCAGTGATGAGTCAGCTATGCCAAGTCATAGCAATGTAAAGTACATAAGCCTTGGAGGGTTGAGTCACATGCCGTGTTCAAAGTTCACAGCAAACAGGTGCTCTCCAGGAGCTACGGGAGTCAGAGGAAGCATTAGTCAGCCAGACAGTGGAGGGCAGAGGCGGGGAGCGGGCAGAAGAGATTTCCCTAGGTTGAAACTGCAGCAGCAAGGCTCCCTCCGAGGAAGAGACCTGGGAAGGGATGGAGCTGGCATAAACAGGTGGAGGGGCTGACTCCAGAGTAAGAAGGGTCATTTCTCTCTCTGAGAATAAATTTCTAGGCTTTGCTCTGGTGGTGTTAAAATCAGGAACTTCAGGCTGCAAATCTTGTTAACACTGGTTTGAAAGCACAGGAAACAGGCATTTAGACAAGGGCCTGATGTGACGAGAGAGTCCCCAGGGAGTCTCACCTCCTGATATTTGCACCCTCCCACACTCTATAGGACTCATCTGCATAATTCATCAGTGGGCTAGGACAGTGATGACAGTGTGAGTTTCAAAGCGAGGTCATAAAAAGCATTGTGACTTCCTGATTCACTCTTATCTCTTGCTATGGGGAAGCCAGTTGATATGTCATGAGGACCCTCAGGCAGCCCTGTGGAGAGGTCCACACGACAGGGAACGAAGGCCTCCTGTCCACAGCCAGCACTAGCTTGCCGGGCATATGGATAAGCCCCAGAGAATGGGACCCTTCAGCTACAGCCAAGCAGTCCAGTAACTAGAGCCCCTAACTAACAGCTTGGTTTGAACCTGAGGGAACACTGAGCCAGAACCACCCAGCTAAGTTACTCAGCAGTACGGGAGCTACTCAGTAACTATGGGAGATAAGGATACTGATTGCTTTAAGCTATTAAGTTTGGGGGGAAATTGTTATGCAGCCGTGGATAATTAATACAATATACCCAAACACACAAAGTAACAAAGGTCCCAAACAGAAAGCAAGGTGAATTGTGGAAGGCACCTGGGGCAATCATCAGATCCAGAGGAGGAATCAAAGAACAGTTTAGTGAAGAGCAGATGACAGAGTGGGAATAACAACAGGTTATCAGGTTGTGTGTGGCTGGGAAGAGACAACTGGGAACTCGTGGTTTGTAAGAACACTCTATGGAAGGTCCAGGCAGGACTGGACAAGGCAGAGTGACAGTCCAACAGGCTATGTGTGGGTGACCTTTCACAGCTTGGGCCTCTTCCTTGAGTACTAATCCACTTGGGATAAAGTAGGACTGGAGCAGTACCCTGAACCCTATGGTACTGGGTGGGATGTTGATAAGACCACCAGGCCGTAGGCATTTGCTGTGTTAAATGCCTCAATGAATATGACATAGTCGTACTGAGGAATATTATTCAGCCTCAAAGGAATGGTCTATAGTATGCCCTGTAATGTGATTGAGACTGGAAAACATTAAGGGACAGAAGCCAAAGATAAAGGGTCACACACTGTATGATTCCATTCATATGAAATGTCCACAGAGTCAGAAAATAGATCAATGCTTGCCAGGGACATAAGATAAGAGTGAATGTACAGTGACCATTAATGGGTACAGGGGCATTTCTCTCAGAGGTAATGAAAATATTCTAAATCAGATCATAGTGATGTACATTTTTGTAAACATACCAAAACACCATTAAATTGTACACTTAAAAATAGTGAATTTTATGGCATGAAAATTATACTCCAATAAAAAATATGAAGATGGAGGCATATATAATAACACTGACCATGATCCAGGCATGAAACAAAAGACTGGTTCCAAACTGGGAAAGAAGTACATCAAGGCTGTATATTGTCACCCTGCTTATTTAACTTATATGCAGAGCACATCATTTATTTCAGGCTGGATGAAGCACAAAGTGGAATCAACATTGCCAGGAGAAATGCAGATGACACCACCTTCATGGCAGAAAGTGAAGAACTAAAGAGTCTCATGATGAAAATGAAAAAGGAGAGTGAAAACGTTGGCTTAAAGCTAAACATTCAGAAAACTAAGATCATGGCATCTGGTCCTATCACTTCATGGCAAATAGATGGGGAAACAGTGGAAACAGTGTCAGTGTCAGACTTTATTTTGGAAGCTCCAAAATCACTGCAGATGGTAACTTCAGCCATAAAATTAAAAGATGCTTGCTCCTTGAGAGAAAAGTTATGACCAACCTAGACAGCATATTAAGAAGCAGAGACATTACTTTGCCAACAAAGGTCCGTCTAGTCAAAGCTATGGTTTTTCCAGTGGTTATGTATGGATGTGAGAGTTGGACTGTGAAGAAAGCTGAGCACCAAAGAATTGATGCTTTTGAACTGTGGTGTTGGAGAAGACTCTTGAGAGTCCCTTGGACTGCAAGGAGATCCAACCAGTCCATCCTAAAGGAAATCAGTCCTGAATATTCATTGGAAGGACTGGTGTCGAAGCTGAAACTTCAATACTTTGGCTGCCTGATACAAAGAACTGACTCATTTGAAAAGACCCTGATACTGGGAAAGATTGAAGGTGGGAGAAGGGGACAACAGAGGGTGAGGTAATTGGCTGGCATCACTGACTTGATGGACATGAGTCTGAGTAAACTCCGGGAGTTGGTGATGGACAGGGAGGCCTGGCGTGCTGCAGTCCACAGGGTCGAAAGAGTCAGACATGACTGAGCGACTGAACTGAACTGTGTGCCCAGCACTATTCTAAATGCTTTCTGTGTGTAGTTTAACTTTCACAACCAATGGACCTAGGAGGTAAGAACTATTAACATTATGACTTTCGATTTATGAGTGAGAAAACTGAAGCCCAGAGAGGTTAAGTGATTTGCCCAGGTCACAGCTAAAGTAAGCGCTGGAGCCAAGAACTGAATGCAGGCAGTCTACCTCCTGACTGACTTCACCATTACATCGCCTTTCTGAGGTGAATTTTAAGCAAATCTGCAAGGCGGGTTTTAGTGTAGTATCTCTATACAGAGGATAAAATTCAGAGAGGTTAAGTGAGCCGCTCAAGGCCCCACAGGTAGGAAGCAGGGAAGGCAATATTCAAATTTCTGACTTCAGAGCACGAGAGCCTGTGTCACCCTAACTTCTTGCAGGGAGCTGCCTTCAGCACTAGGCGCTAAGTCGAGTTAGTTGCATCTGACTCTTTGTGACCCCCTGGACTGTAGCCTGCCCCCCTCCTGTGCCCATGAGATTCTCCAGGCAAGAACACTGGAGTGGGTTGCCATTTCCTTCGCCAGAGGATCTTCCCGACCCAGGGATCGAACCCACATCTCCTGTGTTTCCTGCATTGGTAGGTGGATTCTTTATCACTAGCGCCACCTGGGAAGCCCAGCCCTCAGCACTAGGGAGTGAACTAAAATGGACTGTCTGAGGAGGATCCCACACCTCAGCAGCTGGCCAACACAAGAAGTGCCTTCTCTAAGGCTCATGGAACTGCAATAGCTGGTATTTTTCCTTTGTACATGTGATGATGTCTATACTGCTTTCTGATTTTCCAATTATCTCTTCACCAAACAATTACATTAGCAATCAGAAGTTGAAAATCAGCTTGCTCAGTATCCTCATATAGACTTAGTTGTAACTAGTATAAATGCAAGTTACTTTTTATTTGAAATAAATATTGATTCTTATGTCTTTAATTCATTTCAGTTAAAAATTTAGCCATACAGAAAATTTGGGGAGTTTTCAAATGTCTTTTTTATTTTTGGATTATGGAAAATTCCTGTATAAAAATAAAATAGTATAATAAACACTCATTACTCATCTCCCAGCTTCAACAATCATCATCTATAGATTTAAAAAAATATTTATTTATTTGTTTGGCTGTGCTGGGTCTTAGTTGAGGCATTTTGGATCTAGTTCCTTGACCAAGGGTCAAATCTGGGTCCCCTGCATTAGGAGTGGGGAGTCTTAGTCACTGGACCACCAGGGAAATCCCATCTATAGATTTCTTATAACTAGTTCTACAGTTTATTAGTAGCTCAGCCATGATTACATTATCCTTTAGTACTAGTTAAATAAATCACTTTTTAAAAAGCAAAATGTTAATAAGTGTTAATAGGTGGTTATACACTTATAGATAATTTATACTTTCTTCATTTTAATTCTTAGCATCTTCCAAAGTTTCCATGGTGAATATGTAGTAGTTTTGTGATAAGGAAAAATGTTACTTTTTACAAGTCCTCAGAAATTGTTGCTCTATTGCAACGGCAGTAAAGTTGCAAATTCCAACTTTGCCTCTTACCCATGCAACCAGTTTTCAGCACAACACCCTAGACTCTTAGAATTATATCTGGAATAACAGATTCTTCTCAGCTACACTCAACTGCCATATTCTGTCCTTCATAATTACAGGCAGAAGAAAGACAGAACACTGTACTCAGTCATGTCCAACCTTTTGTGACCCCATGCAGCCTGCAGAAGGTGGGCCCCAGGAAGCCCACTAGCCTCCATCCAAGGGATTTTTCAGGCCAGAACACTGGAGTGAGTAGCCATGTCCTTCTCCAGGGGATCTTCCCAACCCAGGGATCAACCCAGGTCTCCTGCATTGCAGGCAGACTCTTTACCAACTGAGCCACCAGGGAGGCCCTCACAATTACTGCTACAGTTCAAACAGCCCCTAGAGGAATTACAGGTTGAGTGCAGTATCACACACTGCTGGGCATCGTTTCAATGGACTTAGCAAAATCAACAGTGTTGTTTACAGTGTAATCAGCAACACTGCCCTGAGAACTTGGTGAGCAGAGCCCCTGCCCTGGGCTCCGTGCCCTGACGGCACCCTGCCCTAGGTGTGCAGAGGCCATGCTCGCAGCTGAGGGGTTCCTGCAGCCCTCTCCTCACGCTATGGTGTCCAGTCATCTGCCCACAACACCCCAAGCCTGTTTCCACTCCTGAGAAAGTCTCCTCCCTTTAGGTTTGTTGGGATGATTGTTCATAAGAGAATGGGTGATGACGCTTGCACTGCTGGGCAGGGTGTCCACCCACGTGCACAGAGCCCCTTGTGGTGCAGGATGGAGCCTGGGCTGAGAAGAGAAGGACTGAGCGATGGCTGGAGCTGGCTCTCTCCATGCTGTCACCTCCCTCTATAGGATTCCAGGAAGCCTGAGAATTCTACATTGGAACATGATCCTGTTCATCATTGTGTATCTGTCAAGGTAGGAGGATAAAACATTTTAACAGTTTGCTGGGATGATTTAAAAGTTTTCAGTATTTAGACATATGGTATGTGGACCTCTGTATGGCTTCATTTTTATGAAATGTCCAGAATAGGCAAATCCACAGAGAGAGATGGGTTAGTGGTTGCCAAAGGCTGGGTGAAGAAGGGGAAACTATGCATATGCCTACTGATGTGTCTTTATCCATGTCTGTGTGTATGTGCTGTGCTTAGTGTGGAGATGGAAATGGCAGCCCACTCCAGTCTTCTTGCCTGGAGACTCCCAGGGACAGGGGAGCCTGGTGGGCTGCCGTCTGTGGGGTCGCACAGAGTCAGACACGACTGACTTGACTTAGCAGCAGCACCCGTGCTTAGTCACTCAGTCGTTTCTGACTCTTTGCAACACCATGCACTATAGTCCACCAGGTTCCTCTGTCCATGGTGATTCTCCAGGCAACTGTACTGGAGCGGGTTGCCAAGCCCTCCTCCGGGGGATCTTCCCAAACCAGGGATCGAATCCAGGTCTCCCATCTTGCAGGTGGATTCTTTACCATCTGAGCCACCAGGGAAACCCATGAATACTGGAATGGGTAGCCTATCCCTTCACCAGGGGAATCTTCCTGACCAAGGAATTGAACTGGGGTCTCCTGCATTGGAGGTGGATTCTTAACCAGGTAAGTTGCCAGGGAAGCCCCGTTTGTATGTATACAAAGCTGTATATATCAAGGGATGTAGACAAGTAGACACTCATTTACTCTCCAAGTGTTTGGGGATGGGATGGGGGGCAAGAACCAGAGCACAAGGAGGATGAAGGAGAATCTAGGAAACCATACCTTCCTTCTGTGAGCTTATGGTACACCTGAGTCCTTATACAGGCTAGTTATTCAGGGGGGTATGTAATGTAATTCAACTATAACACAACAGTCTATACACTTGGGAGAATTACTTCATTTCTCCAGATGTTAGTTCCTTAGTCTGTTAATTCTGAAGGTTGGACTAGATGTCCTTTAAAGGTCCCTTCCAGCTCTAATATTCCATGATTTAGTGATTTTAGATTACCGTTGCAGCTGTGTTTACTGGATTTGTTCCCAGTGAATTTGAGGTTCTTGCTTCATCATCAAAGAATTTGGAGACAAAGTGATAGGTAAGAAGTGGATATATTTGGAGAGAAACACACTCCACAGACAGAGTATGGGCACCTCAGAAGGTGCCAGAGAGCTTCGATATATGGCATGGTTAGTTTTTATGAGCTGGATAATTTTATGGGTTAATGAGTGAGAGGTTTATTTCAATTATTTTGGAGGAGGGACAGGGACTTCCTGGAACTGGGCTACCACCCACTTTTAGGTCAGCCTCAGAACTGTCATGGCACTAGTGGGTGTGTCATTTAGCTTATGTTAATATTAATTTGAGTAGGACACAACTTAGCAACTAAGCAGCCACAACAGCGTATTACAAGGAGGAAATTATGAGGCTCAAAGGTCTACTGGAAGTCGGCTGTTCCATCATCTTGGATCCAGTTGGTTCTAACCAGACTTTGTCATGTCCTATGGCTATATCATTCTCTTAAAGGCTGTGCCCTGCCCCCTTCTCTCCTGTTTCAGGTTCAGGAGTAAGATAAATTAAGTCACCCAAACAACACATATTATAGTTTCTTCCTGTGTGTGGGTGTGTAAGACAAAGCAACAAGGCCAAGTAAGATTCATGGGACTGAAGTCATAAAACATGTCATGAGCCAATTGTGTAAGAAGTTCAAATCACTCAGCTTATTGCACTCAATATACTCAAATTAGTCACACCCAATAGTAAGAAAATACAGGGCTTGAGGAACCACTCTGAAGAAGGATCAGGGACAGGAGGCATTCTCAGTGCAGATGGCAGGCACAGATTCTGCATACAGGCATGGCAGCCAGTGTGGCACTGGCTTTTCTGGGCCGTTATCTTCTACTCCAGCAGCTTCTGACACGGGTAGTCTCCACTTTAGTACGTGAGCTCCACTGAGACCCTCCTCCAGCAAATGTGTTCAGTCAGTTCAGTCGCTCAGTCGTGTCTGACTCTTTGTGGCCCCATGGACTATAGCACACCAGGCTTCCCTGTCCGTGACCAACTTCCAGAGCCTTCTCAAACTCATGTCCATTGAGTCAGTGATGTCATCCAACCATCTCATCCTCTGCTTCCCCCTTCTCCTCCTGCCTTCAGTATTTCCCAGCATCAGGGTCTTTTCAAATGAGTCAGTTCTTCACATCAGGTGGCCAAAGTATTGAGGCTTCAGCTTCAGCATCAGTGCTTCCAATGAATATTCAGGGTTGGATTTCCTTTAGGATGGACTAGTTGGATTTCCTTGCAGTCCAAGGGACTCTCAAAGTCTTCTCCAACATCACAGTTCAAAAGCATCAATTCTTCAACGATCAGCTTTCTTTATGTGTTCAGACCCTATCTTTTGTAAGGTACAGTCCCTAGGGTACAACAGTTACAATCCCGGCAACAAGGAGCCTTACCTCTGGACAAAACAATGTTGTCTTCTATTTCAGTAAACAGAATGCTGTCTGCCATCAAACCAACAGTCACTGCAGCTGTCCTGACAGTGCCTCTTAAGTGGAATTCAGAATGGAGAAAAAGAGGACACTGGCCCTAGATAGTTAAGATGCATATCAAAGGGATAATTTCAGTGAGCCCAGTCACTTCCATTTTCCCATACATAAAAAAGCACTGAAGTCTTTGAGATGTTAGGTTTTTTTTTTTATTTAACAGTGATCTTTTGAAGTTTGACTACATTTTGTCCTTTAACAAAAACTCCTGTATACTCTGGTTTCTCGTTTATGTCTTTGGAACAGTTCCTCAGAGCCATTTGAGAGGCTAATTCCCAGGCTATAGTCCTTTACAAGTTTCCCTGAATAAATATAACTCTCAACTTTTAGGCTGTGCACTTTTTAAAGCCAACATACAAGCATGTGTGTGTGTATGCGTGTGTTATGTGTGTGCTTTAGTTGCTCAGTCATGTCTGATTCTGGAGAAGGCAATGGCACCCCACTCCAGTACTCTTGCCTGGAAAATCCCATGGGCGGAGGAGCCTGGTAGGCTGCAGTCCATGGGGTTGCTAAGAGTCGGACACAGATGAGTGATTTCATTTTCACTTTTCACTTTCATGCATTGGAGAAGGAAATGGCAACCCACTCCAGTGTTCTTGCCTGGAGAATCCCAGGGACGGGGAGCCTGGTTGGCTTCTGTCTATGGGGTCGCACAGAGTTGGACATGACTGAAGCAACTTAGCAGCAGCAGCAGCAGCAGCAACCTTTGCAACCTCACAGATTATAGCCTGCCAGGCTCCTCTGTCCATGGGATTTCCCAAGCAAGAATACAGGAGTGGGTTGCCATTTCCTTCTCCAACATACAAGCATAGACCACCCCCCCTAAAATCAGGATTGCTAAGACAAAGATCATTGCTCACCACCCATTTCCACAAGGGTTCATTTGTAAACTCACTACATTTGCTGACTGACAGTAGGACTCCTGGAGGAATTTAAGGCAAAAACAGGATGAGGCATCTGTGCTTTGGACGCACGTGAATACAGGAAGGTCCCAGGCTTTGGGTAGCCCAAACAGTAAACAATCTGCCTGCAGATTACTGTGGGAGACCTCGGTTTCATCCCTGGGTCAGGAAGATCCCTGGAGATAGGCATGGCAACCCACTCCACTATTCTTGCCTGGAGAATCCCACAGACAGAGGAGCCTGTTGGGCTACAGTCCATAGGGTTGCAAAGAGTCAGACAGGACCAAGTGACTAACACTTTCACTTTCATAAGTAGTCAAAAGTATATCTCAGGAAGAATTTTAATGACTCTAGATTCTTCTATCCTCCATACATAGCAAAGCTAAAAAGATTAACTAGAGACATCTGTTCTTTATGATTAGCAGTAATCTTACCAAGATACATGCTTGACTGCAGGTATCCGCCAGCCAGAAGTCATGTATGAACTGACTTTTCCCTTCCTTCTACTGAGTGGTTGCTTCAGAGTGCCTAAGTGGCTGTCTCTTGGGCTTTAGTCCTTAGAAAGAGCCTTACTAAAACTTAAAACCCACAGCTCTTATATTACACATGTTTAAACCTTTTCTCCACACCTTTAAAAACAATTTCCTGGAATTCCCTGGTGGACCAGTGATTAGAATTCCTAGCTTCAGGAGGGCCCTGGCTCCATCCTTGGTTGGATAATTAAGATCCCACAAGCTCCGTGACACTGCCAAACAACAACAAAATTTACACACACACACACACACACACACAGCCAAAACAAATTTTAATTATTTCACTCCAGTTATCTTAATTTACATATTCAAAATATCACATCAGACCTTTAGAAACAATCAAGATGGGTGCTGCACTGGCCACTGTGACTTTATCTGGTGTTTCCCTATTTCTAGGGGGTGGCTCAGAGGTTAAAGTGTCTGCGTGGAATGCGGGAGACCACGGTTCGATCCCTGGGTCAGGAAGATGCCCTGGAGCGGGAAATGGCAACCCACTCCAGTCCTCTTGCCTGGAGAATCCCATGGAGGGAGGAGCCTGGTAGGCTACTAAGTCCATGGGGTCGCAAAGAGTCGGACACGACTGAGCGACTTCACTTCCCTATTTCTAACGAACAAGAGGTTCTATTCTAAATTCGAAGTAGGAATTATAATGTGACATCACGATGGAGATGTATCTATGGAAATAAGAAATCGTATTCAGGGGAACTTCCGCCTCCAAACACCAGCATCCTCGCTCCGGCAGAAATTTGATTTAGAGCCGCACAGCACAGGAGACCCGCGATCACGTGCCAGTCAGCGCCCAAGGCTGCTCTGGAGCCCAACGCGGTCCAAATCGGAAGTGGTTCCTTGAAAATGACTTTCCCGGGAACCTGTTTTTGAAAAACCGTGTCATTTTAATTCTCTTTTTCCTAATGTAAACTCACAGAAATACAGACAAACTCTCGCTCTCAGTACAGAGAAAAGACACTTTCATCTGGAGAGAAAACCTTTCACGCCCGGCAGCAGCGATAAGCCTATGGGAACCAAGATGCGCAGGGCTCCAGTTCTCCGGCGAGCGCTACTCCGAGAAGGACCAGTCCCTGGCCCGGTTGCCGTGGAGACCAAGCGAGCTTTGTGGATGCTGAGGCGCGCTGAAGCCAGGCCTTCTGCTGTCTGTCTGCAGAGAGGGTTCACAGGACCGGCGCCAAGATGGTTAGTGGCGTCGAATAGTGAGGAATAAGTTTGAGTAGGTCCTGGGACTGGAGATTAGAGATTCCTAGCACACTTATGGTTTAAGTCTAGGAGTGTTAGAGGAGGCAGATATCTGTGCCCACTCCTGTGTTCCCACCGGGGACAGGGCTGCAACTGTAGACACATCGTTGCTTTCTTCCCTCCTGTTTCTCCGTTTTCCCACTCCTGAGCTGCGCGTGAGATGGAAAGTGGACCAGGGGAAGGCTTAGATGACAACAGCTCCGCGAAAGCATCTCTTACCTCATTCTCGTTAGAGGAGATGAAGAAGTCGGGGATAGCGGTTTCGTTCAGCTCAAGCACCGGGTGATTGGACCTTTTAGTAAAATACGTGTTACGGAAAGAGTTTAAAAAGACTTAAAAGGGGTTCGTTGTTCAGAACTTGACTTATGAGTCCGGGAGCCGTCACTCTCAGTTTAAAATTGACCACGGGATTGAGATCATACAGCTATCTTTGTTTCTTTCACAGATGCTTTCAAGGGCCAAACCTGCTGTAGGCGGGGACCCACCGCACACTGACAAAAGGAAGAAGAAAGGTAGGAAGATTCCAAAGCTAGAGGAGCTACTGTCACAAAGAGATTTCACTGGAGCTATTACCCTGTTGGAGGTAATGTCCAAAGAAAGTTGCTTCTTAGGACGTAAATAATCAGAATATAGAGGTATGCATGGGTGAATGCTGGCTGCTCTGCATGAAGCAGGTGGGTGCATTCTGGGGCTTCCTGTAAATATAGTCAGGCACAGATTCCAGGTTAACTATAAACCTGACTAAAGATGAACCAAAAAGATAGACTTCTTTCTCTCTTTTTTTACATGACAGACTTATTTCTTGAGGGACACTTTTAAGTATGTCTAGTTCCACTGATGGCAAATCCAGCCTAAAAATGTAGAGGGACATTTAATACAGTGTCAGTTCACACATTGTCTATTCCACCCCCTGACCAGTTTATGATTTATTCCTATTATATAACATTTTGATCAAATTTAAATAATTCTGCCATGTTTCATGCGCATTATCTGAAATACTGTATCTTCAGAAGATATTTCAAATCACTATGGCAGTAGTTCTCAACTTTTAATACTCATTAGAGTCACTTGTGGTACTTGTTTAAATGTGCATTTCTGGACTCCTACCCTGTGTGTGTGTGTGTGAGTCGCTCAGTCGTGCCTGACTCTTTTCGACCCCGTGAACTATAGCCCGCCTGGCTCCTCTGTCCATGGGATTTCCCAGACAAGAATTCTGGAGTGGGATGCTATTCCCTTCTCCACGGGATCCTCACAACCCAGGGATTCAACCCAGGTCTGCCAAGTTGCAGGCAGGTTCTTTACCATCTAAGCCACCAGGAAAACTCAAGAACCCAATATTTGGGGCAAATAGCCTAAGTGCTGATGTAAATGGTCCAAGGATACTGCACTTTGGGATACGGTTTTGTGGGAAGCGCGTGTTGTAGGAGAATGAAGGGGTGCACCGAAGAACGAAGAAGGGAGGAGTTTTGATGGCACAGCCTGGTTGTATGGCACAACCAGGCTGTGCCATAATCATTTCTCTAAACCACTACAACAGCCATATTACTCTGTCAACAATAAGTGTTTTAATCAGCTTTATATATCTTTCTCAGTCTTGCATGTAAAGTCCTGTGTTTCTTGCTAGTGCGCTAGTGTTGAGCACATTGCTTAAACTTTCCTGGTGTCAGATTTCTTATCTTTAAATCAGGGGAGCTGCCTTGGAAGGACCCTCCAGCTCTCTAAATCAGTGGACCAACTGGTAGATACATGTGTGATTTTTGTTAGTCTCTTTCTCTTCTCTCTTTTCTTTAAAGAAGTGACCACACTTTCCTTATTGTGTGATCCCATGCTGCCTTTAAGTTGTCCAGGGAGGCTCAGCTCTTTGCTTTCATTCTTAGGTAGCCAAAGTGCCATGATGGGTGGGAATGGGAACTGCCCCGGTCTGGGACGAGGAAGGGCCTGTGAGCTCTGCTGTGGCTCAGGGAATTCCAGGGGCAAATTCAGGGAGACCTCAAATAAGAGTTTCTTCAGACTTAAGGCACTGCTCTCAGATTCACAGTATTTGGTGAGAGATTGTTATTGTTTGGTCACTTCAATCGTGTCTGACTCTTTGTGACCCCATGAACTGTAGCCCACCAGGCTTCTCTGTCCATTGGGTTTTCCAGGCAAGTATACTGGAGTGGGTTGCCATTTCCTTCTCTAGGTGAGAGGAGAATTTCTAATATTATAGAATTAGCTACAAGAGTAAGTTTAAATTTAGACAGTGTATCAATAGATATCTTCATCTTGTACTGGTCAGGGCATCTGAAGTTTTGTAACAATGATTGGATTTTTAAGTTTTATCTTATTTTTATTAGAGTGTAGTTGCCTTACAATGTTGTTAGCTTCTACTGTACAGTAAAGTGACTCAGTGATACGCATACATATTTCCACTGTTTTTTTAGATTTCTTTCCTATTTAGGAAGGAAATTTCCTTCCTACAAATCAACAATGATCTGTTTAGTTTTTACTTTTTCACTTATGTTTTTGACTTTTCACTACATAAAGTGGAAAAAAAAATCTCCTTTTACAAAAAAAAAAAAAAAGCTCATGGTAATTCAGACTTCTCCTTCAGGATCTCACACGTTTCCTCCAAAACAGGACTTTTCTTTCATTGGATGATGAATTCATGAATATTTTTTCCCAATGGACATAAATGATTAGGTGGTCTTCTAAAATCTTTAATTCTTATAGGCCCTGGCAAGCCTGTTCAAGAGTAATAGAAGGATTTAATGCCTCGTCTTCAGTGAAAAGTTATAACTTATAAATAAATATATGTGTGTGCTCATGGGACAGGTTTTAAGTGTGAAGTTAAATGCAGTAGAACATGGGATAGGGGGTGAAAACATGGGCTTTGGAGTCAGTTGGCTATGTGACCCCTTCCACCACACTTACTGGCTGTGTGTGGCCTTCAGGTCATTGCTTAATTTCTCTAACCTTCAGTTATTTGGCATTAAATATTTCACAGAATTCCTATGATCCTTATATATCACTCGGAATTTTTATGAGGATAACTCTTAGGTACTTCCTGGAGTAAAGTGTCAGTAAACACAAAAACAGTTGTGAAATATTTGAGGAAAAGATAGTTAATTATGCTTAATTCTGTAGGTATCAGTTTGATTAAACTGAGATTATCTTGCTTCCATAATTTGCAATTTCCTATTGTCCATTAATAACATAATTTTTTAAACAAGGGCTTACCACTCAAAGTATTCATGATTTTTTTTTTCATGAAATTTTAACATGAAGTTCAAACGTCATGTTGGGGAACAAGAAGAGGATACTAATTTGTGGATTGGATACTGTGCTTTTCACCTGGGTGACTACAAGAGAGCTTTGGAGGTTAGTTTAAAGTTGTTTTTTTTTAATAACTGTAGGGTTTTGAAATGTTACTTAGTTTTGTATTATAATAATACATGTTCATGGTAAAATTCAAACAATATAGAGGGGAACAAAAGGAAAAAGGAAAAAAGTCATCCTGTCTGCCTTCCTCCATCCTATTTCTTT